>JBCEWC010002114.1:0-36336 GCA_038996855.1 Solanum aculeatissimum
TCATGAGAAGGGCTAAAGTTTCCTTTTCAAATCCCTCAAACGCCACCCCATATGTGTTGCTTAAATCTAGGATGTGAAAATTAACCCAGTTAGAAGCTTCCGTCTCGGGTTCCCATATGTGTTGCTGGGAGAATTTCCTAAGAGAATTAAGATAGGGATCAAGCAGTTTGATGGTGAAGTTTTGGAGAAGTGGATCCAAATTAAATATGATTATGTTCCAAAATATTGCACTACATGTTTAATTCAGCGGCATAATGAAGAGCAATGCTATGTCAAAAATCCAGAAATGTTTAAAAGAAGGAGACTCACAAGGAGGAAGGGGAGAAGAAGGATAGTGAAAAACAAGGGAAACAGAAGATGGCTACTCAAGAGAAGGAGAACAAGGACACAACACAGCAACATGATACAAAAGAGGAGGGATTTGTTGAACAAAAGAAACGACAGGGAGGATGGAAACACCAACCTAAGAAGGTCTGGACTAAGATACAGACTAAGAATCAATTTGCAAGTCTGGACAACAGTGAAGAAAAGGTGGAGAACAAAGAAGAACAGCAAATAGAAAAAGGCAAAGAAGTGGTTGAACAGACCACAAAAGAATGGGTGGAAGGTGTTTTTCATGACAAAAGACAAGAACAGCCAACTGACTCAACACCTGGAGTGCAGAATGATGGTAGAAAAGAGGTGATAGAGAGAGATGGCGATAAGGCAGCGGAGGGTGAAAAGAAGGATGCACAAGATAAAAAAGATTCTGATGGTAGCATTGAAGGAAGTTTTGTCAATCAAAACTATCAAGTAGACACCTCAGATACTGCTACAAAAGGTAAATCAAGAGGAGTGCAAGGATGTGAATGATTGTTCGTCTGAAGATGAATCAGATATTGGTAAGGTGATAGATCAGGAACTGCAGAATCCTAAGGATGTTGATGATGAAGAAGGAATAGAATATAACATTTTACATGTTAGTAAGGTGGGGGATTTGTCTCCAAGACACACAAACAGTTTGAAGGCCAAAAGAGGAAGATCCACAATTCCTTTACAAGTTAAAACAAGGAGTAATAGGAGGAGAACTACCAGCTGTGATCAATGATAGACAAAGTTTTATTCTGGAATATTGATCCGTTAACACTCAGAATGATTTAGGGAGGTTAATGGATCTAAATAGAAGGTCTCATTACTCATTTATTGCTCTAATGGAACTTAAGAACCCTTTCAGGATCCAGGAGAGATTCATCAGTATAGAACCAGTTTGGGTTTCGACAATGCAATGGCAAACTGTTCTGGGAAAATCTAGATATTTTGGAGAGATGAATGGATTGGAGCAGTACAGCAGAATGCTCATCAACACATCACAATGAAGTTTAAGAAAGGAGGAAAGGATTTCTTAATCACTTCAGTGTACGCAAGGTGTAGTGCAATTGAAAGAATGGAGTTGTGGGAAGGCCTGGAGTCTACTGAGACTGATGGATGCCCAGGGATGGTGGGAGGGGATTTCAGTGTTATCTTGAATGAAGAAGAAAAACTAGGTGGCCTGGATTTCACTCAGTTGGAAGCCACTGATTTTGCACAATGTATTAGTGGATGTGCATTGCATGAAGTAAAGTTTACAGGTAGTAAATATACTTGGTGGAATGGAAGAATTAATGAAGCTTGTATTTTTAAAAGCCAGGACAAGATTTTGGTGAACCAGGAGTTGTGACATATTCCCTATGATTGAGGCACATCATTTTATTCGGCAGGGTTCTGACCATGCCACCATACATGTTACATGCAATTCAGGGGTGAAAAACATCAGCAAGCCCTTTCGATTTCTAAATTTTTGGTGTAGGCACAAGAATTTCAAAGATATTGTGAAACAAAACTAGTACAGTGATTTTACAGGATGTCCATTTATACAATTTCATGTCAAATTGAAGAAAGTCAAAAGGGCCTTAGCTGAATGGAGTAAATATGAGTTTGGGAATATTTTTGTGCAGATAGCCACGCTTGAAGATATTATCAAAAGTTAAAGAAGCCCAACTTGAGATACAGCCTACTCCTAAGAACAGGGCGGAATTAAGCTAGGTTGAGGCTGAACTAAAAGGTTTCTAAAGATGGAGGAAGAGTTTTGAAAACAGAAAGTGGGAATGAAGTGGTTTGTGCAGGGTGATAGTAACACCAAGTTTTTTCACTCTTATGTCCAAGGGAAAAGAAGGAAATTAAACATCTTAGAAATTATGGATGACCAGGGTAGAATGCTGAAAAAGGAAGATGAAATAGGAGAAGAAGCTGTCAGGGTATTCAAGGGGCAGTTTAGTGAAAGTGGCAACAATCAGGATTCCTCAATGTTAGACTGCATTCCACACAGTATTACGCAGGAGGAAAATGAGCACATGATACAGCTGCCAGAGCAAGAGGAAGTGAAGAACGCAGTATTCTCATTGAATGCAGATAGTGCAGCAGGCCTGGATGGTTTTACTGGTTTATTTTTCAGAATTGCTGGGATATTGTAGCTGAGGATATCACCAAGGTGGTAAGGGCTTTCTTTTGTGGGCAGGTGTTACCCAGATATATAACACATACTAACCTGGTGTTACTACCAAAAAAGGAAATGAGCACAGGGGCTTCACATGTATGGAGAAGCATGCTAGCAGTAAGGGATGAGATAGAACCATTTATATGGTGGCAGCTCAAGGATGGTAATTCAAGTTTTTGGTTTGATAATTGGACCAAAATGGGGGCTTTGTATTATACAGAGGGTAACATGGCAGAGGAGGAGGAAGTGGAAGGTAATAGGTTTATTTCAGATACCAACAATAACTGGAAAGTTGACCTATTGGAGGAGGCAGTTTCAGGAGAGATGGCAGAGATGATTGTCAACAGTATCGAACCCAAACATGGAGAAGGAATAGACAAAGCCGAGTGGATGGGAAATTCTACAGGGAGATTTTCTACAAAATCAGCTCATCAAATAATCAGACACAGGAGATATAAGGTGGAGTGGTATAGGCAGGTGTGGATTAGTGGTCTACCTTACAAAATAGCTTTCTTCTTGTGGAGAGTTATTAAAGGAAGATTACCCACCGATGATAATCTGAAGAGATGCAGAATCCCCATAGTGTCAAAATGCTACTGTTGTGACACAGGAAGAGAGGAGATCATGGACCATCTTTTTCTAACAGCCCCCATAACTCAAAAGCTATGGAGGCATTTTGCTTCTTGTGCAGGTCTCAGGATAGAAGGAGAGCAATTGAGAAAAGTTCTTACAAACTGGTGGGACAAAGTGAAGAATGAAAAAGCAAAAGACATCCTAAGGGCTACTCCTGCAGTGCTACTATGGAAGTTGTGGAAAAGAAGAAATCATATTAGACATGGTAAACAGGTTACTTTCACAATGCTACAAAGTAAGTGTGAAAAAACCTTATACCAACTTATCAGGACAAAGTATCCAAAATGGTACAATGTCCCCAGGAGATGGGCAGAGAGTCTTGAGAAGATACAGCAATACAAGCCAGAATTCTTCTTCAAAGTGGTCAGGTGGAATTTGCCAGACAATGGGTGGGTAAAATGCAACACTGATGGTGCTAACAAGGGCAACCAAGGAAGGAGTTCATGTGGTTTTTGCCTAAGGAATGTACAGGGTAACTTGCTGTATGAAGAATCAAAGTACATAGGTATTGAAACAAATATGGTTGCAGAAGCAACTGCTATTTGGAAGGCATTGCAATACTGTAAGGCACAAAACATACAAAACATAATGGTGGAGACAGATTCACTCAGCATGGTGAGGATATTGAAGGATGAATGGAGAATTCCTTGGGAAATAGTTCACATAAATTCAAGATCTCAAGCAAGTATTAAATATACACATTCAGGGAGGCTAATCAACTAGCTGACATCATTACAAACATTGCAATAGAATAGGAAAGGAGACAACTCTGGTCATTCAATCAGTTGCCAAGTCAACCAAGGAAAGCATTAAACATGGACAAGTTTCAGATTCCTGCGTAACGGATAAAAACAAGGAGAATAGCAGACAGCAACAAATAAGTTTATGCTGCACATCAGAATGACTACAGTGTAGCACATCAGGATTATATTTACAAATATGCCTAGTCAATCTAAGAAGAGCACATTTGTGCTAACACTAACTAAGCCTAGTGTGATGGCCTGCCACTTGATCTTATAAAAGGGAGAAGAATCTAGAGTCTTTGAGTGGTTTATGGAAGACTCTAGAGTCATGTAGATGAGTCTTGTAGTCCTTAGAATTCTCTAGGATAGTGTGGAGTATTCTAGAGAGGGACTAAAGTATAAATATGGAGGGACTTGTATGTAAATATTAATTACACTTTGACCCCAAGTAGGTAGTATAAATAGAGGGCGTCATTTGCATTTGGAAACCATCCAGAAATCTAGAAGTTGTAAAGCATTCTCTCTTAAGCAATACAAGTCTTCTTTCTTAAAACTCTCTTGTCTTCTTAATCTAGCGTTCCCTTAGCGATCAAGTTCAAAAGGGTTTACTTGTATTTGCAAGATTGTGAAAGATTCGTGAGCAAATCGACAAGTGCCATACGAGAGTCTTAGCGAGAGTTCTAAGTCCGTGACAACGTGGTATCAGAGCAGGTTTCTACTAAGGGAAGCATGACAACTGAGGGAGACTTTGACGCCACCAACACCGCCAACGTTATGCTGGATGTTGGCAAGAAATGCAAGGGAAAGAAAAGATCCAAGAAGATTGAGGAGATGTCGGTAGAACCGACACCAAGCGAGGTCATAACAACCCACTCACTCTCAGCCATTGAGTTGAGTGACGATGAATGAGGGGAGGAACCCGCCAACGTCACGCTCGACATGGGATGGGTCGCGAGGATGGATGCTACCAAACAAGCGGTGGAGTTCTTAGGCAAGCTCTTGAATCAGTTTGATGGCAAGTTCCAGACATTGGAAGAGTTCACCCTTAAGGAGAAGGACAACATCCGAAAAGAGTTGGCTGATGAGAGGCGGTGGAGTATGAGCTGAGAGAGACCATCACTTCCTTAGAGTGTCGGCTCATGGAGGCACTGAGCAAGATGAAGGCCATGAGCGCCACTATAGAGGCCATGGGTGCAAAGATGAGGGCACTTGAGGAAGGCATGGCTGACGGGAGATGCGTGGGGATTGCAGGAGAAAGAGAGGTCAGGATCGAGGCTCCCAAGCCACCAGTGTTCAAAAAGGCGCTCGTGATGCGCAGGAGGTGGAAAATTTCCTGTGGCACTTGAAAAATTATTTCAAGTGTAACAAGGTAAGGAGCGATGAGACGAAGATCAACACAGTTGTGTTGTATCTAACGGAGATGGCCATGTTATGGTGGAAACGAAAGGAGTCGGAGATGGGGAAGGGGCTATGCACCATAGACACATAGGAGCAGTTCACGAACGAGTTCAAGAAGGCTTTCTTCCCGAACAACGTCATCTATAAGGCCTGTCCTATGTCCTCGTCATAGTTAGAGGCATGTTTAAACAAAGACCAAGATGTAATCCCGTTTAATTGAGAATTGATTACAACAATAACATACTCAGTGGAATCCCACAAGTGGTGGGTCTGGAGAGGGTAAAATTAATTGAGAATTGATTGACTTTCTTAAATCCCTAGACTATTATGATTTGAGGCTTTACTTCCGCTTTCCCTTATGTTGTCAACACTTATTACCTTATGAATGTGATGGATGCTAAGAGGCTTGATTAGGATTCCTTGGGATCCTAATCATCGTGTCACGCCTCGGGCCTAGCTTGGGTCGTAATAGGAAATCATTAAACAACAACATTTCAATTCCATATCAAGTAAATCGCAAAATTGGCCCTCAAAAGTCGTCTGGCACTTTTACATGTTCAAGTAAAAGACCTCGGCTTTATTCATTAATGATATATCCATTACCCAAGGAGCATCACAACAGTCTTTCACAACTACCAAACAAGCCTCAACGCCTCTATCAAACATCTCATCATGCAAAATATATCAAGGGGATAAGATGGTACCGTTTTCTTATTTTTTGCTTACACATTTGATAAGTTCTTATGTTTTCCCAGTGTTTTCCAACTGGAGATCCAGAAAAAGACGCAACTGATTCCTTTTTCATCTTTCTACGGCCAGTTTCCAGATGAATAATGAGACAACTTTTTGGAAGCATCCACAATTTTAGAATTCACCATGAAACTGCACATTCACCATGTTCTTCTCTGAGTGTTAAGTGTTAAGTGTTCTTCCAGTAAGGATTCATGTTGCTGCTTATATTGATCAGCAAGGAAAATCTTTGTTGGGGCATTCCCAAACTAGATATCAACAAAAAGAAAATTCAATTACAATCCAACTTCAGACCAATGTGCTTGTCAAGGTCATCTAACACTTCCTTAGTTCATTACGGCAGTGCGTTCATAAGAGAGATAAAGAGTGTAAATGCAAAAACATGTTGGAACTGATAAATCACTCAGGAGCTGATCCACAGTTCAAACAGCAGGTACTGACCCTTTAGATACGAAGTCACCCTTATCCAGTGTTTAATACCTTCCTAGTCAACTAAATGTGTTACCCGTCCCAGCCCATCCTCCATCCCACTGAAAGTGATCATTAACTTCTTCAATATTCTGAATTCTAATGATCAAACAGGAGTAGTTATAACAAATAATCTTCATTCTGTTAAGAGCACAATTTTATAATTAGAAATAGTAGTTATTCAATGAATTTGAATAAATGCCCTTACGGTCGGGCCCTTCCCCGGAACCTGCGCATAGCGGGAGCTTTAGTGCACCGGGCTTGCCCTTTTCCCTTTAGTTATTCAATGAAGTTGTTGATTCGTTCAACTAGCTAAATAGTAAATACACATCTGCTATTGGGGTGTGTGCTGAGCCAAGTAAAAGTACTCCACGATAGACTGATGAATACAAAAATCAGCCCAACATATTCCAACACAAACTGGACTAATCTTAGTATATTCTTAATCTTTGCAAATATTTTCACATTCCTTAGATTATCTACAGACTCTTTTCTAGTAAATAAGAACAGGAATTCTTAGGACATTTGGTATTATATAACTCCTTGAGCTAGGACTAACCTTTGTTATATGCTATTGTTAATTTATAGTGTTAACTTGAAGATCCCCATTTTTGGGACCAATTGGATCTTGAATGAGAAACCTTAGTAGCTCAATAAGTAGATGGATTTAATTGTAGCCATAGAGATGTTTAACACACAAGCATTTCTTGCTGACCATTTGAGAAGTAACCCAAGGCTAAACATGATCTGCCGTATGCTAAGCCCAAATTCCCATCTGTCTAACCCAAGCCATTGTCAAACTTATAACAGCTTCCTTGCAGACAACAATCTTAAACTGCCGATCTCAGTAACTGCGGTCTACCTGGCTTGACCTTTCCTTTTTCCCCTCCAAATAGACCTTCCATAGACACTCACAGCGTTCGCAGAAATATATTTTAGCATATAAAAAGTTCCAATGACCATTCTATAAATTAGAAAAATTGGAAAAAAAAAAGAACAGTTATACCACTAGAAGCATTTTAAAGGAACGTGAATTCAGCAATAAATAATCTAATTAGGTGCATGAATGACCTGAAAAAGCTGTTCAGCGAATCCATTAACACTCTGAAACAATGCCTGCCTTGAGTTAAGCTTCCTATATCTTCTGGAGAACATTGATTTCTGCAACAATAGCTGGCAATCAATATAACAATTTACCAAAAACATCATAAAATGAAGCATATTACTGTAACTAAAATAGAATGCTGCTCGAGCAAGGACTAGTTTTATTGTACCAAAACAATTAATTTTTGCCAACACTCCCATATAGCAATATATAAATTTAACCACACTGCAATTACAGGAAGATTCGGTCTGACCTCGTAAAATCTATAGACTAAGACTAGGGGTGTTCGCGGTTTGGTCAAATACCCTAAACCGATCCAAAATGATTAAATAAACTAGTTTTTATTTGGTTGACTTTGTTTGAATTCAAGTTTTAAAAAATCGATAATATTTAGTTTGATTTTATTAAAAACAAAGCAAAGAAAAAATCAAACCAACCGATACAATATATACAATTTTTTTATAATTATATATGTACTCCATTTTAATTTGTTTGTCTTGCTTTCCTTTTTAGTCCATTTCAAAGAGAATGCCTCCTCTTTTTTGACCCCTCTATAATTTCATTTTTTTTTTTATTTGATAAAGGTAAAGTTGTATTCCTCAGCAATGAGGGTATGCTGGCAACCACCAAAAAGATTTACATCAGAAGCCCAACAAAACAAACTTAAGAATATTGCTACTAAACTCACAAGTAAGAAAAAAAAATCTAAGATCTGTCCAGCATCCTCTATACCTTCTCTTTACACCAAAAAAAGAAAGTCTTCATACAAAGCCATTTAATCTTTTACACTGATTCTGCAGTATTTTCAAGGCACCTCTTGTTTCTTTCTCTCCAAATAGTCCACCATATACAAGAAAGTATCATGTTCCACCATTTCTTCTAGCTCCTACTCCCCCCTCTCCTCACCCAGCAACTAAGAAGGTCAGTTGTGTGTTCTGGCATTGTCCAATTTGTATTTCTTCTACTTAGGAAAATGGCCCATAGTTGAGGAGTGAATTTGCAACGAAGGAATAAATGGTTGTTCATCTCATATGTCTCATTACATAGTGAACACCAGGAAGCTATTTGAAAGCCTCTTCTTTGTAGCTTCTCATGAGTTAGGCATGCTCTTCTAGCCACAAGCCACGTAAAAAACCTCACTTTAGTTGGCACTTTATTCTTCCATATCTTACTCCATGGTCTAGAGATTTCCCCTGGAAGTTTCTTCACTTTCCTATTGTACAATCTGCTAACTGACAAGATACCATCCTGATTGTGTTTCCAAATCATTACATCTGCTTCCAGACTAGTGCCCTTGAATTCATCTAGAGTTTATATCATCTCGGCTACTCTCCCTATCTCCCAATCATTTAGTAACAACCTTCTAAAACTTAAATTCCATCCCTATTCAGACCAAACCTCATTTACCATGGCATCTGGAGAAGAGCTGAGAATATCTATATCTAGATAGCAAGACATCAAGTGTAATACCCTTTTTTTTTTAATGAAGGGTTAATTGGTAATTTTAACCACTAATAATTTTTATTATATTTAGTTAAAAAAAAAGAAAAGGAAAAGAGTGACCAAACCCTTTTTTCTTTCTAACCAGGCGCACGCAGCAGAGAAAGAAATTAGGGCAGATTTTTTCATCCTTTTTCTTTGGGAAGAAAACACGTTGCATCAAGGTGATTCGGGGAAATTCATACATAGAATCAACTTGATCTTTGTACCACTGTTTTGGGTGATAAAGTGTAGGTATTTTCTTGTTGGCTTGTGCTCTTGTTAGTTGAAAACATATTTACCAGAATTTTCACCAATTAAGTTTTAATAATAAGATTAAGAATACCTTTACTTTAATTTATAGTCTAAGGTATTGGGTATTAGGGTTTAACTCCAAAATTGAAGATTAGGGATATTGGGGTTTGAGTTTGGCCAACATAATTGATATCAATAATCAATAATTTTTTCATAGATTGAGGCAAGTAGGGACTATTTTGATGAGTATTCAACGCGTGCAAGGTTGTTGAACTTGTCATTATTAAGGTAAGTGAGTCTTTAAACCTTTTTTTTTTTTAGAAAAGTGAGACTTTAAACTTTAGTGCTTGCATTTCAAATAAGCTTTGAAAAATATATATTTTTCTCAGTCTGGTGTATGTGTTGGGACAAACATGTACTTGACAGAATTGGCGTTTTTTAATCAGCCCTAGATATGCTATTTTGAGAAGAATATTGAATATTTTTATAAGTTATATGTAGTGTGATGCTGGATATCCTTCTTTATTATTATGACATGGTTACTAGGGGCATACCCATGCTATCGTAATATGTTAGGAGCTTTGTACATGTTGTCGTAGTATAATTTTAGAGCATTATACATGCTGCCATGGATTTGTCGGGGTGATGGGTTGATCTCCTTCGCTACCGTTTATGACAAGTTTTGAGTATGGATTGAATTGAGACATGTAGTGACCTTTTTGAACATTTGTTTGAACTTATTGAGCTTATTATGAAGTATATCCTTGTGTATATTATTTATGTATATCTGTTGTGCCCATGTATTTTACAACTCTTGTTCCAGGGGTATTGATGTAGCGAGTCGAGGATCTTACTGGGTCATATTTACATATAGCTCACTCCTTACTTGCATATCAATGCAGATACTGTTGCAGAGGGTGAGACTTGTGGCTAATAAGTTTGTTCCCGTAGACTCTGTTGCTGAGGTGAGCCTTCGCATTGTTCGTGGAGGCTACTGTTTCAGCTCTATCTAGTATAGCTTATGTTTTTTTTCTTGGGGTTTGCATGCCCGACATTTGAACTCATGTCACTCTATTAGATGCTCCATGAACTTATTGTGGGATTTGGGCTAGAAATATTTTAGTGACTGTTTCTTTTCATAAAGTTTCTATGGGATATTGGTTTAATAACTATCCATTTTAATGAGTAGTGATGAGGTTTGGTGTTGCACATATTGTATCTCTGTACTTTGAAAATTTAGATGTGTATAGATATTTGGTTCTCCCGACAGATAGTATTGGCGGGTGTCAGTCATATCTAGAGGGTGTTTTGGGATGTGACACAAGGATTCTTGACCAACCCAGTGGTCTTTCCAAAAAAGAACCTTGGTCACATTCCCCACTTTCTATCTAATGTTGTGTTGTAATTGACTCCATAAATTCCTAATAGTTCTCCATGCAGAGACACCATACGTGTTATTCACCTTATTGGAGTACCATCTTATTACTGATAACTTCCTTCCCGAGAGCTTGATCCTCTCTTCCAAACCTCTATAACCATTTTGCCAGCAAACACTTGTTTTGTAGCCCTAAGTTTTTGATTTGTAGCCCCACTGAGCTTCTACTCAGAAAAGCAGTTTGCCATTTGACAAGATGTATTCTTTCACCTTCCTTGATTCCAAACCAAAGGAAGTCCCTCCTCAATTTATCAAGTCTTTGTTCCACTTTGGCTGGCATAGGGAAAAGAGGCATGACATAAGTAGGTAAAGAATCCAGTACAGAGTTTATCAAAATGGTTCTCCCATCCAAGGATAAATATTGAGATTTCCAGTTTGCCAATTTCTTCTTAGTTTTTTCAATTACACCATCCCATATCAGTAGCTCTTTATGATTATTTCCAAGTGGCATACCTAGAAAAAAAGTTGGAAGTTTTTCAATTCTGCATCCCAAAAAGTTAGCCAATGCCTGGATTTGTGTAACCTCTTAGATAGGATATATACAACTCTTCCTCCAATTGACTGCCAAGCTTGAGACAGCCTCGAAGACTATTAGGATCATTCAAACAATTCTAATTTGCTCCTCCTTAGCTTCACAAAATATAACAATGTCATCGGCATATAGCAAATAACAAATCTGCATATCCACGCCTAAGGAACTTCCAATTTTGAATCCTTGCAACCATGAGTTTTGAATAGCCACCCTCATCATGCTGTCGAATCCTTCCGTGACTAAGATGAAAAGAAAAGAGGACAAAGGATCTCCTTGTCTGAGGCCTCTTTCTGAAGGAAAAAAACCAATAGGTTCTCCGTTTATCAAAATGGGGAACCTAACAATTTTTATACAGACCTCAATCCATTTCAACCACCTCTCACCAAACCCTATTTGTATTAAGGTATTGAGCAAAACCTCCCGATTGACATAATCATATGTCTTCTCAATGTTTAGCTTGCACATAACTTCAGGATCAGCCCCTCTCTGAGTCTAGTATCTACACATTCACACTAGCAATAAGGGCAACATCCATGATCTGTTTGCCTTTTATGAATGTCATCTGATGTTTGTTAACCAGTTTGTTGATAACTTTCTTCAGCCTCTCAGCCAGCAACTCAACTATAATTTTGTATACCCCACCTATCAAACTTATAGGTCTAAAGTCCCTGAGCTCAACTACCTCTGCCTTCTTGGGGATAAGAGCCACTCATGTGGCATTCAAACTCTTCTCAAAGACACCTAGTGCTCATGGAAGTGTCTGATGGTGTTCATGACATCTACCTTGAGCATCTCCCAAGAGTATTTTTTTTTGTTTGCACTGGGTGTCCAAGTCTTTTAGAGCCCCGACTAATCCCAAGGGTGTACAGGCCCTCGGCAAGGAGTTTCCCGCAAGTGTACCACGGTTAATTCAGGTTTTACCTAGTCTGATGGCTCTCAAAAATTGTTTTCACCCAATGAGTTTCGAACTTGAGACCTTGAAAGGGAGCAAAGCCCAAGGTTCAAGTCAATTACCACCAGGCCAACCCCCGAGGGTTGCATCTCCCAAAAGTTCTAGTAAAAGCTCATAGGAAAACCATCAGGGCCAGGGGCCTTGTCACTTGCACAAAATTTGATTCCTTCTACCACCTCTTCTTCCTCAAACTGTCTTTGTAGCCGGTCCTTCTCCTCCAAACTGATACTTTCAATGCCTTGTAAGTTGAGACCAGGCCTGCAGTGCCCAGTTTCTCTATATAGTTTCTAATAGAAGTTAGTGATCTCTACTTTGATCTCATTAGTATCTGTCACCTCCCTTCCATTTACTTCCAATTTTTCAATTGAGTTTAATCTTTTATGTGTTGTCACCATCCTATGGAAGCACTTGGTGTTCTTGTCTCCCTATTTGAGCCATTGAATTCTTGACCTTTGTCTCCAAGCTATCTCCTCATCTATGGATACTTCATCAAACTCCCTAGATAGATGAACTTTTTGTAGAAGTTCATCCTCAGTTAATGTTCTCTGCTCTTGTATCTTTTCCAGACTAGCAATTTGGTTAAGTACCTCCTCTTTCTTTTGCTTCCAATTCACTCTGTTCTCATGACCCCATTGTTTTAACTTCCCTTTCAATAACTTCAATTTGGAAGCTAAGATAAAGGAGGGGGTCCTCTTTACTAAGAAGGAGCACCACTACTCCTTCTCCCTGAAACCTTCTACTTGTATCCACCATTGTTCAAACTTGAAATAAGATTTCTTCAAGTTTAGCTCCCTGCAAGTTAGCATCACTGGATTGTGGCCAAACTCCAGTCTTGGTAGAAGACTGTCTAATTTGTGAGAAAGTTTCGTCCCAATGATGAGAGTAAAGATATCTATCCAATTTGGTGATAGCCGAATGATTTTCACCCCTTCTCCAGGTATACAATCCTCCAAAAAAAAAGAGGGTCAATTAGCTTTATTTCATTTATCCAGCCTGTGAATTTAGACAGCCCCTGCTAACTCTGTCCAGCTGATCTTTTCGTGAGATATCTTGTCACATTGAAATCCCCACAGAATATCTAAGGACCTGTGCATTTATTCTTTAGATTGATCAGATCCCTCCACAATTCCCTTCTGATAACTTTGTTACAATCAGCATAACTTGAACTTAAGAACCAACTTAAGTTCATATTAATGCCTTCAAATCTACAGGTAATCGCTTGCCCAGAAGCCTCCACCAGTTCACCCTTCCACATTCTCTTGTCCCATAACACTGCTATACCCCCACTTCTCCCCTCAACCTCTAGATGTAATCCTCCCGGCCATCTGTTGACCATAATTGTTTGATCAACTTTGTATCTGCTTTTTGCCAATTTTGTTTCCACCAAGATGTATACATCTGCACCGCACTGTTGAAGAAGACTCCTAATTATTCTTCTTTATTCTTGTTGTTTACCCCCCTAACATTCCATGTCACAACTTTAGTCATTGACGACCAGAAGTAGCCATTCTCCCCATGCTTCTCGGTTCTCCGTCTTTAAAATTCACATTTAAAGCCAAATTCCTCACCTCCTTCAGGATATCATTGAGATTATTGCCATTCTTGTGCTTCTCCATATTTTGCTTGAAAAGCTCCCTCTTTTGATCAATTTTCATAAATAGTTCAAAGGCAGTCTTATCGCATCCTTCGAAGGCAGCACCAAATAATCTGCTAAGTTTAAGGACATTCGTTTGCACCCATAAAGAAGCTTTGTCATCAATGACTTCCTCTGACAAAGGATCATCACTGGTAATAGGAAGAGGCTCGTCCAAAATTACCAATTGGTCGCTGGGGGATTCTTTTGTGTATATGTCTTGGTCATCCCTTGTATTAACCCTTTTCTCATAATCGAAGGGGAGTATTGTATCCTCCGAATGCTCTGGAGGATCGACCCACGCTGCATGTCAAAGATTTCAATTGCGTTGTTGTTCAGTGGATTATGAGTCGCTCTCATGTGTTCTTCAATTTCTGTAGAAAAAGTCACGAGAGTCTCTGTATAAGCTTTGGTCTTGAAAATATCCTCAATAAAAGGTTTTATTAAATAGGTCATTGTAGTTTTGGGGCCCAAGTTAGTGAGCTCAACCCTACTACACTTTCAAAGGGATAAACAATGACCCGAACTCTCTACCAGAGCCTCCACGTGCCTTTATCAATATGACTTTTCCGAAGTCACGTGTCCGTTTTTGTCCAGCAGTACAAGACCCCCATCATGTTTGACTTCTGGGCAAAAGCTCCCCTTGCCTTTCCTTAATCTCGCTTCCATCTCTGACCTAAGAATCTCCATCTGCAGAGAACTTTCCTCAAAAGTCAAACCTCTAACATCTAGATTTAGAGTACTTCTCCCCCTTCTTTCTTTTGACTCTTGCCGGAGCCACACCATACCGGAAGCAAAAAGATGTCATCCTACCGTCGATCTCTATTTCCACCGAAATTTTCTCCTTTGGTTCCTTAATCCTAATTCAGGCCAATCAAAGATGGTTTTTTAGGATGGTTTCCTCCTCTGTCTCCATCCAACCCCTACATTGGTCACCAACTTGTTTCATCACATTGTCTAACAGTGTAAAGGAAGACCTAAAATCCAAACCCAAAACTAATCAAACTTGAAGTCGGCTTGCACTGTTCCTGCTTTGGGAGACCACCATTTCATTTGAAGATGGTGATTCTTTCTTCTCCACTTGCCCATAATGATATGTTCTGTCTCCTTTCTTGACTGGAACTCAAAGAGGAACTAAATACCATTCATGGCATATATGTTGACATTATGGACGCCTTTCCATGTTTGAGCAACCCACCTTCTGATTTCGTTCCGTGAGGGTATTTCATCAGCCTCTGGGAAGCTTCCCACCAGACATCTGCCAAGGATCCCTTCTTCACTAGAATTCTTCTTCTGGTTGCCCACCAGAGTGCAAAACCTAGTTGACTACAATGTCAAGTTGATTAGAACTGGTGTTATGGATTAAGAGTTGGGATATTGTATAGGAAATGACTTTTGCGCATGTGAGATTCAATCATTTTTTGACTTGGTGGAAAATATATATTTCTTGTAAAAATAATATTTTTCAAGAAATATATTTTCCACAATTTATGGTCAACTAAATACTGGAGAATGGTTTTGTCAAGGAAAATATAATTTTCTTGAAAAACATTTTTAATATCCAGAAACATTGTCACCCCATCTGACTATTAAGTTTTGCTAAACTCTGCTATGCTCAAGTATGATCAGTCAATAATTCTTCTCTTGCTCTCTGTGGATAGATAGCGAGGTCATAAAAACTGAACTGTAGTAGAGGATTGGCCATTGTTTGTGGTACTGCTGACATTTTTGGAATGAGTATGAATTGATTCAAATTGTTCTTCTGCTAGCGTCTAGGTACTATTTTATTTTTAGTATGTAGTTTGTGTTCATATATTGCATATAATGAAAGTTACAACAATTTCATTTGGTTGAACATGCTTCTCCATTACCTATTTATAGCTGCTTTGTCAACTGAATATCATTTGTTGGTATCTCTTAATTTTTTCCCCTCATAGCATATATAGATCAAGACAATGATCCCTGACTTTTGGGAAAGAATCTTTACCTGTGTATTATTACCAATGAATCCAATGAGGTTTGTTGAAACTCAAGTGATGTCAGATCTCTTGATTGACATGTTATATGAGTATCTACTATTGTCAAAATCTTCGAATGTTTGACTTCTGTAGTTTTTACCCGTGATTCTATATTTCTAAGTTCACCATAAGTCCAAAACACATCATGAAATCTTTTACCATTTGAAGTCAATCTCATTATGCAGATCTTAACCCGTTCTTGACCTTTTGGACCATAGAATCACTCAAAGGCAGATCTTTTTTACTCTAAGCTAGTACTAACCTCTTCTACGGCTCATTAGCGTGTGAGAATCAGCTAGTTGGCATGATTTGTAAATGGGAATTCTGATGAAGCTCATTGCTTCTTTTTTTTTTTCTTGCTTTTCTTTTTTCTATTCTATATATTACCCCTTCATCTTCTTAAATTATGCTGTTTCTCGTTAAAGGGGAGCTTGTTCGCTTTCAAGCTGGAGTTACAATGGAGATATCTCGATTAGATGCTTGGTATTCTGGCAGTGATGGTTCTATTGAAGGCCCTGCAACCTACATAATTCATGGTCTTTGTCTTAGGTGTTGCATCCCTGAAGTCGTTCTGCGTTGTATGCAGGTGAGCTTTCTATTGGATCTCATAATTTCCAACTATTTAGGGGTCGTTCGGTAGGGTGTATAAAAATAATGCTAAATAGAGTGTATAAGTAATGCTTGCATTAATTATGAAGGGATATTTCTTATGTATTGTTTGTTTGGTGTATTAAAAAAAATAGCATGCATTGTATATTTTTTTTAACAAAAAATATTTATATACAAAGTTGCCCTCCACAAATATGGTGGAAAAATGTAAAAATGGTTTTGAGAGGCAATTGGGTCTTTAACCATGCTAATGCATGCATTAAATTTCCTTGCATTACTAATACCTAGAAATTCATGGTATTAGTAATACACATCTTAATTCACAATATAGTGTGGCATTAGTTATACATAACATGAAAAAGTGTACCAACAAGTTACTGCTAATACACCTAATTAATGTATGCAGTAATTTTGCTAATACACTCTACTAAACAACCCCCTTATAGTATTGTGTGCGCTATCATCTAAATTAAAATGCGTATAACCATGACTTTTCATTCATCTTTTTTTTTTCCTTGATGAAGTAATTGATTCCATTCATGGCATCAAGAAGATGCAAAGTAGTTACAAAGGAGAGAGCAATAGTATGTTATCTCTAGTACACTATCATAGAACAAACAAAATCTAATAAGCTATCAGGGGAATCCATTGGGGACAAAAAACCCAACTATATAAATACAACAGACATTTAGCTTTCAGCATAGATTGGCTAGTCGAGAGGCCATCAAAACTGTTCGTTCATTCTTATTTGACAATTCTGAATGTTTGTATGGAGGCAAAAGCTACAAGAATGTTTCTGTTCTCCCAGTTCTGATCTGTTGAGCTCTTTTGCAGGTATCTGTTTCACTTGTGGAATCTGGTAATCCACCTAATAACCATGATGAGTTGATCAATCTTGTCACAGATCCTGAAATTGGATTCCTTCATCTCTTCAGTCAGAATCAGTTGCAGGTAAACTAACTCAGGCTTCTACCCTTTTTGTACTGGAATAGAGTTTTCCTCTAAACTAGGATGATTTTATGTTTGCCAAAGTCGCATCAGTCAAACTCTTCCACCCTTCCACAACTAGTTAGGTTTTCTAGCAGTTCTCCAGTCTTTATTCAAGCCCCAAGTAGTTATTATTCTGTTGATGCTGTTGACCAAGTTGTGCGGCTGTGATTGATTCCTTGCATCCTCCCCACTGCTCCAACTTGATTTACCATCTGGACACATCCTTTGGGCTTGGTGACAGTTGTATGTAGCTTCTGTTATAGCTGATACATGATGTTTTAAGATAACACCATTACTTGCTAGTGTAGATTGGGATCCTCTGCAACCACTATAATGGAATCGTGGCTTAATATATTTGTTATCTTCTTGTTTGGTTACTTTGTGCTATGCAATAACTAGATACTGCTACTAAAGTTGAAGCTGACATTGCATGCAGGAATTTTTGTTGTTTGAGAGGGAATATACAATACACAAAATGGAGCTTGAAGAGGAGTCAACTGCTTGATTTGTTTAAGGTGAGGACCAGAAGACTTGACAGGCTGGTGTAAATTTAAGTGAATGTCTGTTGAAATTCGAGTTGAGGGAAATTTTGCTTTTTCAAGGAATTGGAAGTCAGAAAAGCTATTAGATTGTAGTTGCATGTTAAGATTTTTTTATCATCTCTTCTTATGTTGGAAAGCGTCAACATAAACTTCTTATTTAAGTAACAAGCTATGTTAGCTCCACAAATGATATGACATAACATTTAAAATTTTGAGTTTCAAAAGTGTTGTGGCCACTCCTTCTGTCTCATTTTAGTTGTTATAGTTTTTTTATTTTTCAAGTCAAATTATATAATCTTCGATCAATATTTTAATAGTATTTTTTCATTATATTAATATGAAAAAGTTACAATTAATAATACTTTTTTTGTAATTTTTTAATATTAAAAATTTTAAAATATTAAATTACTTTAACTTAATTTAGCTTTGAAATTTAGTCAAATTGGCTTTCGAAAAGTGCAATATAGCAATTAAAATGAGGCGGAGGAAGTGTTATGCTATATTTAAAGGTTTGTCTTTTTCTTTAACTTCATCCTCAGTTAACATAAATTAAAACACGAGATGTTTACATTTTCAATTTGATAGAATTGCAATTAAATTGTGTTTTATTCTCAAAAATTTGTCAGTCAACCTTTGAAACAGCGTTTTTCAGCAGGGAGTAAAACCACAATAATCAAGTATTGGGGTTCAACTATGACAGTGGCAAAAGCAGGATTTTTGTCAAGAAAATGCAATTATTTTTTATGTTTTCAAAAAAGATTTTGATATTTTACATCCTCATAAAGATGGTCTTATTAAAATAGTTTTCATTCGATAATTTCTTAGATAAAATCAAACAGCATAAAAGAATGTATCTTAATAATTAAATAGAAATAAAAAGAATTAATTTTTTTCCTTTTTTCTGTGTCTCTTTGTTCTTTCTCATTTTTTGTCCCCTTTTTACGTTTTTTTCCTTCTTTTCTTTTCCCCTCACTCTTAACGTTTATTTCTTTTTCTTCTATTTTTTTCTTTTGCCTACCTTTTTTTTCTTTCTTTTCATTTTTTAATTATAGAACTAAAAAAACTTACTTCTTTTAAATAAAATAATCCCTAGATTCAAGCAACAAGGCTCAAGAAGTTTTTTTTTTTTTTCATATTTACTATTTTAAATTATATGTATATATATACACACACACTATATGTTTGAAATTTAACGAAATACTTTATAACTTTTGCATTAGAGACAATACTTGGCCAAAAACTATCAAATAACAAGTTGGGTTCCATGAACAAATATTGATACTGTCTTTCTGTGTCTTAATTTATGAGATGTTTTATAACTTTTGTCTTAGAGGCAAAACTTCAATACAAAATTTCATAAGTTATGCTTCATGAATAAGACTTGGCATTATTACATTGTGTCTTGATTTATCGTATGTTCTATGATTTTTGTCTCTTAGTCCTTGGACTTCCAAACAACAAGTTAAGTTTCATGTGCAAGGCTTGACAATATCATATCATGTTTTGATTTATGAGACACTCTATAACTATTTTCCTAGATGTAAGAATTATTAGTCCAAGAACTACAAAACAACAAATTAAGCCCTATGGGCAATGTAAGAGTTAGTGTTTCACTTAATTTGAAACAAATTCATCCGGTAAAAATTTTGTTTTTGAAAATCACAAAATACATGATTGTGAATTGTAACATTCATTTTTATTTAGAATTTTTACCAAACTACACAACTTATGTTTTTATATTCTCCAAAAATCACTACTATTTCAAAATATTACAAAAATCCTTCTTTTGGTATTTCTCTCTCTAAAAGATGATACACGATTCTTCATATTCTACTCAACTGATTGACATTAATTATATCCCTAATTTCGGCTCTATATTCCCGCTCTAGTTATGTAAATTTTTCTTATTGAAAATTATCCTCATTAATTTTCAATTCAAGGAAATTTAAACCCCATCATCTTCATCGTTTTCAGAACCCTTTTGATGAACATCAACTTTGTTTCATTTATTTTGCTTGATTTTTTCATCTTAGTCTTTCTGAAGAACTTCTGAACAATAATTCTTTGATTTTTTATTTTTTAGACTAGAGTGAAATTATTGAAGAAATAAAGAAGTCGAAGAGGAGGAAGAAGATGACGAAGAAGAATAAACAGAGGCGGAACTGAACAAGAAGGAGAGGAGGAAGAAGATGACGAAAAAGAACAAACAGAGGCTGATTTTTTCGAATACTCTTAATTCTTCTCCTCTCAAGATTCTTATTTCTTCTCATTTTTGAAATCTTTTATGGGTTCTCTGTTCGACTTCATTTTTGTAAAGTTGTAACAAATGGTTCAAGAAAAATATTTTCTTGAACAATTTCTTTGGAGATTTTTTGCCCATTGAAATCAAAAATAAAATCTTGATCATCATCTTTATCTGCATCATCATTAATATCTTTCTCTATTGGGATTTCATCCCAATTGAATTTATCATAGAGGGAAAATCTGAGCAGGACTAGCTAGTGCAGTGGTACAAATTATACATAGCATGTATCATGTATATCAATGATCACTGTATTGTTTATACTTTTGTACAAATTATGTATCATTCTTCATGATTTATTGAGTTTATTGTATGTCTTATTGTACCATGTATCACTATATCGTTAAGTATCGTTTATACCCAATGATCATTGCATTGCTCATACTTTTGTACAACCCATGTATCGTTCTGCATGATTTATTTAACTTACTATATGACTTATTTTATCATGTATAAATATATCATTCTGTATGAATCATTATATAACTGTAACATTACCGGAAGCTCTTGTAGTGGTTGAATCAAGAAATGATGATTAACCAGGGTATAAAAAATGTAGTTGTTTCAAGTTATCTTATATGTAAATTTTCACTTATCAAGTTATATGTTTTAAACTATATGTATAAATGATCTTTTAATTTTGATTGTATCATTTTGCTGGTATCAAGTATTTTTGGAGTACAATTTGAATTTTTGATTTTTTTTTAAAAAGAATCAGTTACAATCGCTTCTTTTTTAAAAAGAATCAAGTATTGTATCAAGATTTACTTCTGATTTTTTATTTTGATTCACGAATGAACCATCCGTTTTCATTCTTTTTATTTTTTCTTCACGAAATCATTTTAGGAGAACAATTTGAATTTTTGAATTTTTTTTAATCGAATTAGTTAGGATCAAATGGAAAGAGTTTGAATGATATTTTAATTGCGTGAATCGTGGGATTGTGTAACTAATGAGATTTTTTTGCTTTTTTCAAATTTAATGACATTTAGTGATACGCATCAAATGCAAGTTATGATACGTATAATAACATGTATTTAGTTTGATGGTATGCACGTATAATACCTTCGGCAATTGCAAATGAGACTCTTGATACCTTATTTTCGATTAAAAAAATAACAAAGGCTGTGTTTTTATTAACTTGACAACCGATTAAAATTTGAGCATGATACTGCAAGTTAAATGAATCATGCAAAATATCATTTTGCACGATTCATTTAACTTACTGTATAACTTATTGTATCATGCATAAATATATCATTATGTATGAATTATTTGTGACACTCGATAAAATTATCAAAATACCCCTAGATAAGAGACACTCACATAACGCGTCTTCCAAACTCTTTTGGCAAATTTGAGGCCAGAAATGTGATCAACATAAAAAATTGTGTGGGAAAATAGTGTTGGTTGATTTTTAGAGCAATCGGATCAAAAATACTTTTTTGAAGCCAAAACACAATTCTAGAAATGCGGACTTGCACTTAATTTTGATCCCATTATTTTCTACGAGATTAGAAAATCGATCAAATTTTTTTTTAAAAAAAATGAATGTGTACGCGACAGGTCCACGTCGTGGACCTGGTTCACCCACCTGTACCATCAAAGTTTAAAAGTTTTAATTTTTCGAGGGGCATTCTTGACTTTTTTCCATCCCTCCTAAACATAATCCACGACCAATATAGGTCATTTTTTGCCTAAAAAGAGTTTCTAAACCTATTCTAAAGCCTCTTACGCTAAAGTTAAGTGAGAATTCTTGAGAGAGGAAGAGAAGAAAAGCTAGGGTTTAAGAGACCAAGACCAATTCCTTGCGAAGTTGAGTGTCTTCTTTCATTCTAGGTATGTAAGACTAACCTAAAGCATGAGATTGTTCTCTTATATGACCCATGTTTATGATAGGATGAGTTATGATGACATTGATGTTCCCATGATTGCATATTCTTTGAAAATTTCTATAATGTTTACCTATTTTGCTTATATTGTATAATTGATGATTTCTATAAACTTGTTTCTTGAACAACTGGTTTTGGATTCTTGTGTTGAGCATAAATCATAGATTTTGATTTACTAAAAATTGCAAGAGTGAACTTAAGAGATGAGTCTAGAGCCTTGACAACATGAATGTGCATGTGATTGTGAATGTGATCGTAATGTGAGAGTGTTAATGGTGATGTTGATGAAAACTTGATGTTCCTGGAGTCTTAAAAGTCATGAAACTAATCCTAAGATAATATTCCTAATCAAAGAATGAATGGTTGATGTGATGAATTGAGTTGACAAATGTCTAATGAGACTAGTTAGATTAGTTAACCAAACAGTTGATATCTTATGAGCAAGTTGAGTCCTGGAAGGAGTATTGAGCACCGAATTGAGTAAGAGTAAACAACAACTCAAACTCAATAACTATGTAGCCAGCGTAGGAGAGGATTAAACCGTAAAATCGGATGTTTCCCTATTATCCCAAAAGAGGACTTGATGTTATTACTTATGGATCAACTGATGGGATATTCTTTATCCCAGCAAGGTACTGGATAGATGTGGCAACGACATCGCTTCGTTGTATCATCATTGGCTCATAGGTGATGGTTGTCGGTTAGAGAAACTCCCAAATAGGTCATGACGATATTCTAATGTAATGATTGAGTTCCTTACCTTTTGAGTTGAGTCTCTTAAGTTGAGTTGATGTCTGAGATGAGCTGATAGTTGAGTTGAGTCCCTTGAGTGAGTATCTTTGATTATGCCTCTTTCTTTTCCAATTATTTTACATATCAGTATATTCCATGTACTAACATCTATTTGAGCTTGCATCTTTCATGATGCAGAGACAATTATTAGCGGTCATCAACAAGCGCCCCGTTGAGGATCTATTTGTATTCATCTTATTGGTGAGTCCTCCCCTACTTTCAGAGGATATCATGTTTCTTTTCTAGCTTTGATGTTTAGACTTTTTTTTTTGAGGTAGCCATGGATTTGTCATTGACATCATTTAGTCAAATGATTTAGAAGCTTTATATACTAGACTGTTGAGTTGGGATTGACTGTTATTTTTGACTAGTTTTTGTTTACACTAGTCTTACTTAATTAATGGATAGACGATTTGGCCTTTAACCTTTGATTATCATTTTGTCATTGCTTTTCATTAAGTATTTTTAATCATTGATATCTTCCGTTTTTATATTATGATTGAATGAATGTAATGAGGCCAAGTGATTCACTTGGAGGCTAGTAATAGTCTCTGAGTGTCAACCATGCCAAGGGTACCCTCCCAGGGCGTGACATCATTATAGAACTGTAACATTACTGCAAACTCTTCCAATGGTTGAATCAAGAAATGGTGATTAACCAGTGTATCAAAAATATAGTTGTTTCATGTTATCTTATATGTAAATTTCTACGTATCAAGTTATATATTTTAAAATATATGTATCAAATGATCTTTTATATTTTTTGATGGTATCATTTGGTTGGTATCAAGTATTTTTGAAATATAATTTGAATTTTTGAACTTTTTAAAAAAGAATCAATTACAATCACTTCTTTTTTTAAAAGAATCAAGTAGTGTATCAAGATTTGCTTCTGATAGTCTATTTTGATTCACGACGAACCATCAGTTTTCATTCTTTTTGTTTTTTCTTCACAAAATCATTTTAGGAAAACAATTTGAATTTTTGAAATTTTTTTAAGCGAATCAGTTAGGATCAAATGGAAAGAGTTTGAATGATATTTTAATTGCATGAATCATGGGACTGTGTAACTGAATGAGATTTTTTTGCCTTTTTAAAATTTAGTGATACATATCAAATACAAGTTATGATATGTAAAATAACATGTATTTAGTTTGATGGTATGTATGTATAAGACCTTCGACAATTGTAAATGGGACTCTTGATACCTTATTTTTGATAAAGAAAATAACAAAGACTCTGTGTTTATTAACTTGACAATTAATTAAAATTTGAGCATGATACAGTAAGTTAAATTGAATCATGCAGAATGATACATGAGTTGTACAAAAGTATGAGCAATGCACTAATCATTGAGTATACACGATACTTACCGATATAGTGATACATGGTATAATAAGTCATACAGTAAACTCAACAAATCATAAAGAATGATACATAATTTTTACAAAAGTATAAATAATACAGTGATCATCAGTATACATATCGACTGACGTTATAGGCACAACTTAACTATAAACCATGAAGAAGTCATACAGTAAGTTAAATGAATCATGTAAATTGATACATGGGTTGTACAAAAATATGAGTAATGCAATGATCACTGGGTATACACGATACTTAATGATATAATGATACATGGTACAATAAATCATACAGTAAACTCAATAAATCATGAAGAATGATATATAATTTGTTCAAAAGTACAAACAATATAGTGATCATTGATATACATGATATATGTCATGTATCATGTATTATATGTATGCTATAAAGAAGCTACAGTAAATACAATTAAATAGAATGAGATATTCAATAATACTTGATACAATAAGTCACACAGTAAACTCAATAAATCGTGAAGAAGATCCTTCGATTTTTTTCATATATCTTTATTAACAATGGATCATGAACAATTTTGAATCTTCTTTCACGAAATCTTCCTCGTCCAAATAAAAAAATTGATACTCGAAGTATCTTCACCTTGAGGGCTTCAAACCCTTCGTTTCAGAATGTTAAAAATCGCGCCTCGAACTCTTCACTTCAGAATGTTAAAATATGAAACAAAGATGAAGAAATCAAGCATAAATCGAAGGAGAAGCTTTGCATAAAATAACGTCATATTGATGAACAACTTCATGAGAATCGTATCAACTTGATTTTAGGTATTGTCGCAATTCATCACGAATCAACTGCAATTGTCATTTTTTCAGCTTTTTTGAAACGTATCGCTGCCTGATTTTAGGAGTATTTGAGCTTGGACGCCCTCTGATCCCCCATAAACCCATAGGGTACACCCACGTACAATCAATATGTGAGTAGGTGTGTGGATCCACGGGTAATCAATCACGGGGCCTCGCCCTAACCAGTAACCAGTATCACATGGGGCCTCAAACCTCTATAATATCAAATGAGGCCTCAAACCCCCTACTTGACCTGACCCCAGGTTGGGGTAGTCAGCCAGGGCCAGATGGTCTAACAATACACATAACAGTGAAATGTATTCCTTACGGGAGAAAGAATCCCCCTAAATCAGTAGGGCCTCAATCCCAAGGAAAATCAACTAGTCTTCAATCTCGAGGAAAATCAACTAGGCCTTAAACCCGAGAAAAATTAACTGGGCCTCAAACCATAAGCAATCGACGAGGTCTCTGACCCAAGGTATAATCGACAGGGTCCCAGACTAAAAAATAATCAACAGGTATATCACAAGTATCTAGAACAACCAAGTCCAGTAGAGTCATATCTATATTAGAATCAGTCCATAGTACAGTTGTATCATAGGTATCCCGAGCAAATCGGCACATCGAAATCATATCTATACCAGAGTCAGCCCACAGTATGACATATAATCAATAAACAACCTCACAACTAGCATATCTAAGTAGCATCAGGCTACACATTCATACAGATAAGAGTTAAGCCAGAATACATATTTGTCTTAGGGCATTAGCCCATATCTAACCTTTACCAGGCCTTTTCGTAATTCAACAGTGCCAGAACTCAGCTACTATAGTGATCATAGCTTATACAGTCTATATCACAACTAATACAGTCTAGAATAACCATAAGTATCCCAAATAACCATAGTTACCCCATATGCTAAACATAATGACTATCCAAGAAAACAAGTATTAGTAAATCATGACAATAGCATTTAAATGCATAGTAGGAAATATAGCTAAAAATTAGCCTTACGACATATATACACATCTTATTCAAGACTTCTAACCATAAACCGACTCCCAATATACATGTATTTCAGCTCAGTCGAGAGGTAAGAAAAGTCTAACCAACCTGAAAGGCAAATCCACACACTCCAGATCAGTCCACATGAGTTTTTCCTCTCTGATAACCTTCAAATATCGCTTACCTGCCAAAGTATGAGTCACAATATCAATGCAGTCATTTTAGCTATAATATCTCAAGAAATGGGGGAGAATAGGTCAATTGCGACTAAAATGTAGAAAAGTGGGGCTCACACCCAAAATACCAAATCAATTTTCGTAAAATGATCCTTGCGTCACCCCGAGTCTATGATTAAAAATTGAGCTTAAAATGAGGTTCAGAATAATAAGCAACATCCTAAAAACAAATGACATTTCTTATCGAAAAATGACATATATGTGTAGTAGGATCTTGGACAAATTCCTTAAAAATACAGTCAAACTAATAGAATTCGAATATACCACGACGTAGGTCTCAAAAAGTAGTATAATTTAGACCTAAATTTTACTTAATTTCGATAACAAACAACCGAGATATCACAACATGAAGTTTAAAAAAAACGCAACATAACAACAACAAAAATCAGATTTCCATACCAAATGGAGTGCTATCAATTAATTTTGACATTATCACGACGTGAGCATTGGAAAAGCACACATAATAGACCTAAAATTTACCAAAATTTGACTTAAAACGGATAAAAAATCGCAACTCAAAGTTCTGAAAGATATATTCAATATTACAGCAGGAAAATATCAAATTTACCTCAAACGACGTGCTGTGATCAATTTCCAAAGCTTCCATGGCGTTCCTCTAGGACAAATATACAGGTTAGTCTTTTGAATCACCAAAATCGAATAAAAAATGAAGGAGAAATCATTGTTAAAAGTTGGACGTTCGTTTGTTATGTTTTCTGAAAATCACAGCAATTTAACCCGTTACACAACCTGCCACATGGCACATTCTCATTGGGCCACATTGGCACCTCCTTAACTTTTTCAGCAACCACTCAAACTTTATTTCGATGCTCTGGTCTTATCTGGAGTCAAAAAAATATAATCCATATATGAAACCTGATTGAAAATGACATTCCAGACTCAACGGTGTAGTTGAAATTCTCCTAGGAGGTCATTTTATTCCAATGTAGGTGCCATTTTTCCAATATCAAAATCTAACGAAGGGATCAAAACACACCCGGAAGCCCCGAGAACCAAATGAAAGGTCCTCATAGACCAACATCGACGTCCTGAATCCAACAGTGCGATCAAAATTTTTATTTGGAGCATGTTTTCTAAGGACGTTGACTAAAGTCAACTATTGACTTGTTCCGATGGCTAAATTGACAAAACTCAATATAACTGCACCAAACATGCTCCTAGCCTAATTTGACATTTTTGGAGCTGATGGAACTGTAAAAATTCCACACTGAGTTCATTTACTAGGACTTAACCTGAAAATTTATTTTACAGTTATAATCCCTCATTTAGCTCGAAAAACTGCATAAATTTCAAATGATTCACCCAATTAATGACCGAACAATCAGGGTCAACAAGTCACAAATAGCTTGGGGTCACTATGCAAATGCTCATACGAATATTCACGGAACCACAGAGATAATCTAAAGGGTCATTACATATTGACCCGTGAGATAAGTGACTTGGGAGATCAAACCTGATATGCGCACCTGTTATCCTTATCTTTTCGAGGCTTTAGGTATGTTTCATCTTCTTATGTTTAAGAACGAACATGATTTTTAATGGTGAATAATATAATGCCTCGAAGGTTATTTTTGGTATCTTCAGAAAAATTATTATTTTACCCCTCCTAATAGTTATTCCAATTCACGCTCGATTACTTTTTGGGTTAATTTTAAATTTTTTTGGGAAATTGGAAATTTGGTGATTTTGAGTTTTTAAAAGCTTAAGTTTTTCAAAAGTGATTTTTGGTACTAATAAGAGTTTTGAGTCTTGAAATGAAATTTTGTCAGTTCCATTAGTTCCAAAATGTGAAAGTTAGTCTAAGAGAGTCGTCGTTTTTTTGAATTTGGAGTTGTTGGAATTTGAGGTCTTAAGTTGGAATTCGAGTTAAAAAGAATCAAAGTTTGACTTTATTCAGCATTTTGAGTTCGGATGTTCGAATTGGATTTTCATTAATTTCGTTTGATTTTTTAGCTCTAAAATGAGTTTCGATATAATTTTTAGAAGCCCCCAGTGTATTTTTGATATTTAGAGCTTTAAGTTGTTCTATTTGCGACTAATCAAATTCCCTATTAAAGAGACATCAGATTTGATTTTGATGATTCCGCTGAGCCTTCTCACATCTTTTCCTCCATTGAAGTCACTCCCACCTTGTCCTAGATATCCTTTTTTCTTAATCTTATATTTTTTAGTATGACCACATATATATCATATCATCCTCATTTTTTCCATTTTTTTCTTTTGAATGTGAGAGTAGTTGATTAGTTAACATTCTGTCTCATATAACATAGATATTCTAACCATCTCCCCATAAAACTTTTCTTTAACTTTTGATGATACATCTTCTTATCGCACATGACTTCAAATTCAAGCCTCTATTTCATTCATATTACACCAATTCAATGAGTGACGAAACTAATTAATCTCCTCATTTTCTGTAAAAATCGATCCTATATCGAAAATTACTTTCTCATTGTTAAGTATTATTTAGTGGGTTGGCCAGCCTAAAGAAATTAGGTGTTATGGAGTCAACATAAATTAGATCACGAGAGGGCACTTTGGTCACTCACATGTGTCCATTTCCACGACATGCTATGAAAATTGATTGGGCAATGATACAAGTGAGGACACAAGTTTCATTTTTTTTAAAAAGGAATCTTTGTTGCTTTCATGCGTTCACACATGTTTTTTACTTAAAAAGACACTTCCTCGTGAAATGACATGTCTGTCATCTAAGAGCTTGTATTGATTGGTCATTTTATTTATTTTTTGTTGAAAAAATATAGCTACGTCAGATTATAAAATTTGAAATTTTGAGTTCTAAGTATTCAAAAATTATAAGAAAAGTAGTTTTTTTTTATATTAGTATAATTTAATTCTAAAAGTGAAAATTGTAATAATTAAAAGGGGACAGAGAAAATATAAAATTATTATTCTCTCTATTTAAAAAATAATGTTCTCCCGTTTAAAAAAAATGATCTATTTCCTTTTTGGCAATACTTTGTTTCAACTTTTCACATGACATGTTCAATGCTACAATATTAAATGATATTTTGATATATTTGACATAACTTTAATTTTGATTAATTTTTTTTTTTTTTTAAATATTCCGTATCAAATCAAATTATATTATTCTTTTTTAAACAATGGGAGAAATAAAATTATTATATAGGTATGTTTCTTGCTTATTTGCTCATTGATGATGGTGGCAACAAAGGACATTTTTTAACATTAATAATAATTAATTAAAAGTCCGTCTTGATGGGATATGGAATCCAGGATTATAACGAGAATTCACCTAACTTTCTTCTCAATCTTAGCCACGCGATCATCCTAATCCTACGGTTTACATTTGCCTTCTAGAACCTTCTCTTCCCTTTTATCTCCCACGAGCATTTTCGCTTTTTCATTTGATTCCAGGTCTGCTCGTGCCGTCCACACTCTCTCCATCTCTAGGGTTTAACATTTTGCCTTTCTTCTCCCTTCAGGTTCTATCTCTTTCATCTATCTGTGGATCTATAATGCAGCATTCACTTTTTATGGCCTAGATGATCTTGTGTATAAGATTGCTTTTTTTTTGTTTCTGATATGCCTTTTTGCCTGGAATCATGTGGGATCATCCCTGATTATTTGATCTTGATATGAATGTATATATCATGAATAATTTTTTTTCTTTCTTTTGGATGAATGTGTGTCCATCTTTTAACGGTAATTTTAGTTTGTTCGGATGTTTAATATTACTAATCATTTTTCTTAAAACATGGTATTCGATGGATCTCTTAACTGCGATTTTAGTTTGACAGGAGGTTTTTATTCACTATTTTTCTGGTTTTATTTGAAAATCAGTGGGCAAATACAAGTGAAATCCCAAAACCTTATTTTCACCATCATTCACTTTCACCATGTTTCCTTTTCAAATTTTTACCTAATATTTTTATTGTATCAAAATGACAAAGGACCAAAAATACGCTTGGCCTGTACAAAATAGGTCAAATTTAACTCATGTTACATTTTTTGGATCAGAAATCCCCTCGCCGTTACATTTTTGGTTAAAAAATACACTAAATATCTAAATTAACGAAACATGCCTTTCCTTCTTATGGTTGTTCCATTGCAAGGGAAAATAAGTCAATTTTGCCCTTGAGCTATTTGAAATGGGATAATATTTTCATCCATTTAAAGTTTTGGACAAGTGTTTTTGATTTTAAAGATTTCAGTAAAAGATTTTAAAGATGTGAAATTACTTTAACTAATTTAAATGATATTTTTTATACAATGCCAATTTGATGAAATATAAAGTTTAATTACAATATTAATTTTTCAACTACACATTTATTATATTGTTTCTTTTCAGAATTATTATAGTGGCCCTTGACTGAAAATTAGGATTACTTAGAGTTAAAATAAGTAATAAAGTATGCTACAAGTTTTAAAAAAAAAAGAAAGTAATAAAGTGTATCAAAGTATAGTTGAAATTAATTTCTTTTGTCATATATTCAGAAATAATAACTCATGCCTAATGCGTACAAAACTAGAAGGAAAAATAATTTAAAGAACAAGGGCACAATTGTCCCTTTTTGATTAGTGCAAGGGTAAAATTGGCCCCCTTTCCCTTGTTAGGAACAATCGGTTGAAGGAAGAGTATTTTTGGTTCATTTGAATAGTTGGAGTCTATTTTTGTGCCAGAATTATAATGACATGGGTATTTTTGACTCAAAAATGCAATGAGCGGTTCTTACACGTTCATACAATCAAATATTATTTTCAAAAATTATAATCAAACATAACTTTATCTTGGACTCCAATTTCTAAAGTTCCAAATTAAATAATAAAATATTTATAATAGTATGTAGTGGCTATTTTTAGAAAATTAGGGGTTTACATATCATATTTAGAAAAAGTATATCCAATTCTAAATATTTTCTTGCAAAAAGTATGGTAAATACAACCTTAAAAATTCCCAATAAAGTGAATAATATTTGATTTTCACGGCTAAACACACAATTAGTTTCTATGAATTCCTTTTCTTTTCTGAAATGTGTCCCGAGTCTGATTAATTTTTTCCACTTCAAGAAGTGCATGGATATGTTTGCACATAATATTTTTTTCCCTATAATACCTGAGCCTTCTTGACCATACTATCTTGGTTAATATCTTGATGCGTATTGGGTTGTGAAACTTGGGATCTTATTGTGCTTAAATGCTGTGTAGATCAATTACTATGGGTAAGTCCTATCCCACCGTGAGCGAGGACTACCTCAAGGCTGTTGACAAATGTAAAAGGAAACTCAGAGCACTCATTGCTGAGAAGAACTGTGCTCCTATTATGCTCCGTCTTGCGTATGTTCTCTTCAATTGGAGTTTTTGCAAATTTTAGATTGCGTAATTTACCAAAGAGGACTAATTTCTCCTCCCTTTAACACTTTTTTAATATGGTACTTCCTTTTTTTTTAACCTTAATGATAGTGGAGTTATGTTTTCAATAACGGCTGAATGATTAGTTTTACAGTGAATACAATACATTAGATCCAATGGTATAATGAGGTAGTCTCACGATCGGGCAATCATGCCCTGGTTGTAATTTTTGAGAATTGTGTATGAAAGGAAGGTATTACACATTTTATGAATGTTTGAAATACGAAATGTCATGTGAATTAGATTATAGCAGTAACTTTTTCCTGAGAAAGAATAGGGAAAGTTGTTCCATGACCTTAAAGATATTTTCTGCTGGCTCAGATGGCACTCTGCTGGTACCTATGATGTGTGTTCCAAAACTGGAGGTCCTTTTGGTACCATGAGGTTCAAAGCTGAGCAAGGACATGGTGCAAACAACGGTCTTGACATCGCTCTCAGACTCTTGGAGCCCATTAGGGAGCAGTTTCCCACCCTTTCCTATGCTGATTTCCATCAAGTATGTACCCTTGTATTGATTGTTGGTTGGTTATTCTCTTTACCTTTTTATTTGCTTAAACAAAGTGCAAAGGTGACGTGTTATTTTCTTTTTGGTGCAGTTGGCTGGTGTTGTTGCTGTTGAGGTTACTGGTGGACCTGATGTTCCCTTTCACCCTGGCAGGGAGGTTAGTCAGACTTTCTCTGCAGCTTTATAGCAATTCGAATTGACTTGTAATGACTATTGAATAGTGTTGTCTTCTAAATTTTGAGGCCTTATTTGTAAGGAAACATTGACATGTGATACTGGGAACTTCTATCCAAATTTATGCTTTTGGCAAAAGTCTCCTCTTACTAATTGTGAAATATTACTCCATTGGTATTGGTTAAGTAAGACATTATGATATGCATATGCTTCACGCTACTGAGAAGGTTTGTGTGTGAAGAACTCCAGCATTGTCAAATACTAATTTAATGTTTCATACTCTTACATTCCCTTTCCTCATTTATGTATAGAAAATTTGTATTATTTATATATTCAAAATATGGATCATTTTCATCCCTCTTGACCAAGGGATGGCAAGTCATATTTATGCCAACTAGATTCTGGTTCTGCAGTTGGTCGTTTGAGAAGTCATACTGTTTGAATGTTTAAGTGTGAGGCTGGCTGCTTGTGATTTCCTTAAGTAGATGATTTTTCTATCTCTCTTCAGTTATAAGTTATTTGCGTAATTTAAATGTATTTATATGGCAACTGTTCTCCATTTGCAATATGTCCTCCACTAAAATGGTCATGCTGGTCTGTAAGTGACTTAATCATGTCAATATTAAAATTACTCGTTTGGTGAAATCTGAATCCTATGTTAACATTGCTTTGCCAGGACAAGCCAGAACCACCTGTTGAAGGTCGCTTGCCTGATGCCACCAAGGGTAAATAGTTCCTTTGTAATTTGTCTTTTGATAGACTGATAGCTGTACAGAGCAGATTCTGATTGTAAAACTGTGTAGAGGAACATAGTATTTCTTGCAATTTGCCTGCCTTGATAATCTTATGTAAACCTAATTCAGGCTCTGACCACTTGAGGGATGTGTTCGTGAAACAAATGGGTCTTTCTGACAAGGATATTGTTGCACTCTCTGGTGCCCATACCTTGGTTTGTTGCCTGGTCTTACTGTTTAATCCTATATGCTGTGAGGTTCCATTCCTACATACTTATTTCTTAGTGATATTTTTTCCAGGGAAGGTGCCACAAGGAACGTTCTGGTTTTGAGGGACCTTGGACTGCCAATCCTCTCATCTTTGACAACTCATACTTTAAGTAAGAATACTACATAAACATGTCTTTTTGCAGTTTTCCATTTGTTGAATTTTAAAAAAAGTTGGTTCATTTCTGGAGTACTGATTAACTGCAACTATTATTAATTCATTTTGTTTTATTCGACATTATTATTGTCAGGGAGCTTTTGAGTGGGGAAAAAGAAGGGCTCTTACAGTTGCCATCAGACAAGGCTCTCCTCTCTGATCCTGCTTTCCGCCCCCTTGTTGAGAAATATGCTGCGGTTAGTATATATGTATACTGTAAATACTATTCATGTAAGTTGTAAAATGATGGCTGTGTAGACTGATAGGAGCAACTCTTTGCATTTGTCAGGATGAAGATGCCTTCTTTGCTGACTATGCTAAGGCTCACTTGACGCTCTCTGAATTGGGGTAGGCATAATATCATTTATTGAAAACTTGTGTTTATGTTCTTATTGAAAGACACTAGTGCAATTCTGCTTAGATATTATGTGGTCAACCCTAACAGACAATTTGTTTATCAACGCCAGATTTGCTGAAGCTTAAGATGGTGATTGGAAGAGTTGGGAGTGGTGGCATATTTTTGTTAATGTTTTCATTTATGAGAAGCTCGTCGGAGTTGTTAGTATTTTGCTGCTCTTTATATCACGAATTAAATTTGGCAGCTATTTTAGACAATATTGTCGCTCTCTTCCAACTTTTTATAATAAGTTTCTATTTTGTTTTTGTTTCTGATAATTTTCCATCAGTATTTTGATATGGTTTTGTTCTGAATTGTCTTCTATAAATCCTTACCGAGTAACAAATAGTAGTTCTACCCGCTATGGGAGCAAAACTGCAAAAAAAGAGGAGAAACTTATCCTTTGTTCCATCACAGGCAACTTACCAGATTTAACCTTCGTGGGATTTTGGATAATGGTGTTGCTTGTCGGAGCTAGAAGCTCACCGCTTCGTGGTGTTCTGGGTGTTGGTTTTGGTCAGATCTGGTTCGCTTCTTTGAGCTCATTGGTTCGTCCTAGAAGATAAAGGGGAAAAACGAGTGGGTTTTTGGTGGTTTGTTTAGTGGATGTTTCTGGTTTGGTGTTGCTGTTGGACATTGTGAGGAACAAGGGCGGGAGTGGTGGAATTTTGCCAGAGTTTGATCGGATTCTAGGGTGGGAGCTATCGGAAAAGTAGGGGTGTGCATCAGTCGGTTCAGTTTTTGGTTTTTAAATATGCTAAACCAATAACAAATCAATTAGAGATAATTTTTATCGCTTTTCGGTTTATCGGTTTTAAGTCATTAATAGTTTGATTTTCGGTTTACCCGATAAGGATGATAATGAGAATTTGTATTAATAAAAGTAGATGGAGTACGAAAGTGTAAAAAACTAAAGACTAAATATTAAAGTGGGTAATTAATTACTTAAGTACGGTAAAGATTAAAATAGGTAAAATACTACTATAGTGTCCTATTAGTATTAAATTACTAACATTTCATATTTACAGAGGGGTAAAATAGCAAATTATTATAATCTTATTGGGTTATCGGATCCAATAATAAAAATTGATATCGAACCGATAATCCAATATTTTTTTCCTCAAAACCATTAAGAATCCGATAACCTAATAATGCCTCGCATGAGGGTTGATTCTTGATCATTTGTCCTTCGTAAGAAAAGTTTTACAAAAATATCTTTCATCAAATTTTTTTGGATAAAATTGTTCTTTAAATTTAACAAAATAAATAAAATTAGTATTTTGATAATTAATGGAACTAAAATAGTTATGTTTTTTCCCCTATATTTCTAACTTTTCTTTTCTTTTCTCTCTCTCTCTTTTTTTTCATTTTTTGTTACGTATTTTGTCTCTTTTTCTTATTTCTTTTTTTTTCTCTTGTAGTTTTTTCTTTTTTTTTTCCTATTTTTATTTTTTTAATTATGAAACTAAAAACATTATTTATTTTAATTGATCCCTAGACCCAAGTACGAGGATTTAAGATAATTTTTTTTTTATTTACTATTTTAAATATATATGATTTGAAATTTCATAAAGTATTATATAATTCTTGTTTTAGAGGCAATATTTAGAAAGAACAAGTTACGTTCCATGGGTAAGGGTTGACACAGTCTTTTTGTGTTTTAATTTATGTGTTTATATTGTATTTTGATTTATCATATGGTCTATAACTCTTATCTCTTATCCTAATAACTTTCAAACAAAAAGTTAAGTCACATGAGCACGACTTGACAATATCACATTGTATTTTGATTTTTGAGATACTTTATAATTATTGTCTTAGATGTAAAATTTGTTAGTCCAAGGACTTCCAAACAACAAGTTAAGTCCCCAACGCAAGATTTGACACTACCATATTGTGTCTTGATTTATTGCGTTTTGATTTATCATATGGTTAACTCTTGCCTCTTAGCCCAATGACTTTCAAAAAATAAGTTAAGCCCCATCGACAAGACTCGACAATATCACATTGTATTTTAATTTATGAGATTCTCTATAATTATTGTCCTAGAGGTAAGGTTTGCTAGTCCAAGGACTTTCAAACAACAAGTGAACTCCCCAGCACAAGACTTGACACTACCATATTGTGTCATGATTTATTAGATGCTCTCTCTCTCTCTCTCTCTCTCTCTCTATATATATATATATATATATATATATATATATAGAGAGAGGGAGAGAGAG
>JBCEWC010002115.1:0-36332 GCA_038996855.1 Solanum aculeatissimum
TCTTCATAGGTCAAATTCTCCTCAACCGTCACACCCTCCAAAGGTGTAATTGCCTTAGGATCACCAACCAACTTCCTTAACATAGACACATGGAAAACTAGATGAATGGAGCTTATGTCCAAAGGCAAATACAACCTATAAGCCACATTGCCAACCCGTTCCACAATCTCATAAGGTCCTACGTACCGGGGGCTCAACTTGCCCTTTTTGCCAAAACGCATGATGTCTTTCATGGGGGACACTTTTACATACACCCAATCACCAACATGAAATTCAAGATCCCTTTTCCTAATATCCAAATAAGATTTTTGGCAACTTTGAGCCATTTTCAACCTTTCCCTAATTAACTTCACTTTTTCAATGGCCTCAACAACCAAATCCAGGCCTAACAAGGTCGCCTCACCTATTTCAAACCAACCAACCGGAGATCTATATCTCCTACCATACAAAACTTCAAATGGATCCATGCCAATGCTAACATGAAAACTATTATTGTAAAGAAACTCAATGAGTGGTAGAAGATCATCCCAATTTCCTTTGAATTCCAACACACAAGACCTTAACATTTCCTCCAAGGTTTGAATTATTCTTTTGGCTTGCCCATCGGTTTAAGGATGAAATGCAGTGCTCAACTTGACCTTAGTACCAAGTCCCATTTGAAAAGACTTCCAAAAATGAGAAGCAAATTGAGTACCACGATCCGATATAATAGACCTCGACACACCATGCCATCTCACCAACTCCCGAATATACACCTTAGCATACTCCTCAACACTATAGGTAGTCTTAATCGATAACAAGTGAGCCGTCTTAGTCATCCTATCAACCAAAACCCATATAAAATTTAATTGTCTCCGAGTACGGGGTAACCCAACCACAAAGTCCATGTTCACATCTTCCCACTTCCAAGTAGGAATTTCAATATCTTGGGTCAAACCACCGGGCCTTTGATGTTCCACCTTTACTTGTTGGCAATTAGGACATTCCAACACTAACTTGGCTATGTTCTTCTTCATACCATGCCACCACTACAACTCTCTCAAATCTCGGTGCATCTTGGTAGATCCCGGATGAATAGAATATTGAGAATTATGAGCCTCTTTCATGATAATCTCCCTTAGGTTACCAATATCCGGAACACACAAACGGTCTTGGTACCATAGTACACCATCTTCCCCTTAGGAGAAACCTCAATCTTTTCCTCGATTTCCAACTTCTTCAACTCTACCAAGGAAGGATCTAGGTCTTGTTTCTCCTTAACATCAACCACTAAGGAAAACTCGGATCCACCTTGAACAAGAATTCCACCATCGTCGGATTCGGCCAACCTCACACCCAACCTAGCCAAACTGTGTACATCTTTTACTATTTCTTTCTTCCCCTCTTTCACATGAGTCACAGTTCCCATAGTAGCCTACTAAGAGCATCCGCCACGATATTAGATTTGTCGGGGTGATAAAAAACACTCATATCATAGTCCTTGAGAAGTTCCAACCACCTCCTTTGCCTCAAATTAAGGTCTCTTTGGGTGAACACATATTGCAAACTCTTGTGATCGGTGAAGACATCCACATGAACCCCATACAAATAATGTCACCAAATTTCAAAGAAAACACCACCTCCACCAACTCAAGATCATGGGTTGGATAATTTTGCTCATGCTCCTTCAATTACCGAGACACATAAGCTATCACCTTACCATGTTGCATAAGTACACAACCCAAACCAATACGCCACACATCACAATATACCACAAACCCATCTAACCCATTTGGCAAAGTCAAAATCGGAGCCGATGTAAGTCGATCCTTCAAAGTTTGGAAACTCTTTTCACATTCATTTGACCACACAAACTTGGCCTTCTTCTGAGTCAAATTGGTCAATGGAGACGCTATAGAGGAAAACCCTTTAACAAATCTTCTATAATAACCAGCTAAACCAAGGATGCTTCGAATATTCGAAGGAGTCAACGATCTAGGCTAATTCTTCACCGCTTCAATTTTCTTAGGATCAACCTTAATGCCATCACCGGATACCACATGATCAAGGAAAGCAACTTCTCCCAACAAAAATTCACATTTGCTAAACTTGGCATACAATTTCTTCTCCCTCAACGTTTGAAGCACTAACGTCAAGTGATCCATATGCTCTTGCTCACTACGAGAGTAAATCAAGATGTCATCAATGAAGACTACCACAAAATTATCAAGGAATAAAAACACCGCCAGAGAATTAGTCAACCCAAACGACATTACCACAAACTCTAAGTGACCATAACGAGTTTGGAAGGTCGTCTTGGGAATGTCACACTCCCTCACCTTCAACTGGTGATAACCCGAATGAAGGTCTATTTTAGAGAAATGAGTAGCTCCTTGAAGTAGGTCAAACAAATCATCAATCCTAGGCAACAAATACCTATTCTTAATGATCACCTTTTTCAATTGTCGATAATCAATACACATCTGGAATGACCCATGCTTCTTCCTCAGAAACAACACGGGAGCACCCCAAGGTGAAATGCTCGACCTAATATAACTCTTTTCTAATAAATCTTTCAACTAATCTTTCAATTCCTTCAACTCCGCCGGGGCCATACGATAAGTAGGGATAGAAATAGGTTGAGTATTCGGAAGGAGATCTATATAAAAATCCACCTCTCTATCAGGTGGAATACCGGGCAAGTCCTAAAAAAATACATTAGGAAACTCATTAACCACCAGAACCGATTCAAGCTTAGGTGACTCACCCTCCATATCTCTAACCTGCACAATATGATAAATACACCTCTTACAAATCATCTTTCGAGCTTTGAGGTAGGAAATAAACCGACCCTTAACCACGAAATCACTACCCTTTCATTCCAACACGAGTTCATTAGGAACTTGAAATTTAATTTGCCTAGTCCTACAATCAATCGAGGCATATGATGCATGCAACCAATCCATCCCAAGGATAACATCAAAATTATACATCTCAAATTTTACAAGGTCACCGGGGAACACTTTATGTAACAAAGAGACAGGACAACCCCGATACACTCTCTGGGCAACAATAGACTCACCCACGGAGTATACACCGAATAAGGTTCCCTTAGAGTTTCAGGACTCAAACCAAATTTAACAGCCAACAGAAGAGTCACAAAAGATAAATTTGCACCCGGACCAAGTAAAGCATAAGCATCAAAATCAAAGATTTTTAACATACCAGTCACGACGTTTGGAGATTCCTCCACCTCTTGGCGAGCATAAAGAGCATAAAACCTGTTGTTCCTAGCAGCACCACCAACCGCAGCCTTTGGTTGCCCTTGATCACAGGGAGCCGCTTGATCCTTCTTCATATTATTTGGGCAATTAGAGATCTTGTGGTCCAAACTGTCACACCCATAGCAAACACCCGTAACTCTCCTACATTCACCTATGTGACTACCATCACATTGACCACAACGAGGAAATTGGGGACCACTCCCAACTTGTGCCTTAGGAGGAGACACCCTTGGATTAGCAATCCTCACATTTAAACCTTAGCCTTGTTGAAATCGGCCAAACCCACCACCACTCTTGGAGTTGGAGAACCCATCATCAAGCCGGACCCCCTTAGCTTCACTCACCCTCCTTTCCTTAATCTTTTCACCCTCAATTTTCTCGGCATAAGTCATGAGTCTTTAGATGTCCATATCTTGAATAAGCATAGCCGTACGACACTCTTTCACAACCAAATCAGAGACACCAGAGATGAATTTGTGCATTCTTACACGGGGGTCAGATAAAAGCATTGGAGCATATTTGGAAAGCTTAGTAAATTGGAGAGCATAATCCCTCACAGTCCTACCACCCTATTGAAGATTGATGAACTCAGTCATTTTGGCCTCTCTAAGCTCAAGAGGAAAGAACCGGTCAAGGAAGGCCAATTTGAACTCTTCCTACCCATCCTAGACATCAACTATCCTCTTAACTACCACTAATTATACCACACCTAGGCCACATCTTTTAATTGATATGCAACTAACTCAACGTTCTCCTCAGAACTAACACTCATTATGGTCAACACTTTAGTGAGTTCATCAATGAACTCTTGAGCATTCTCATCCACTTTTGAGCCAAAAAACTCCAGAGGGTTCATCCAGGTGAAATCCCTCCCCCTAGAGGCCGGAGTACCAATAGTTGCAAGATTAGTTGGCCAGGATTGGTTAGCCATTGCTTGGGACAACATAGACACCATATTCCTGAACTCTGCATGAGACACTTGCTCCTCTACCGTTGCCCGAGGGGCTTGTACCTCAAATTCTGGAGCTTGACGGGGTAAGGGAGCTCTTATGGGAGACATGTTCTAAAAGAGCAATAAGAACACCGAGAGTGTGGGGGATCTCATAAACAATACAAGGCATGACACAAGGGACAATGAAGTGACAAGTTTCTAAAACGTCGTCATAGCCTCTCGCTCAAAGGTATGGCGCGTATCACATCCATGAACAAGACACTATTTGACGCGACATGTTGGACTCCGAGGATCATTTACAAACCTAGGGCTCTGATACCATCTTTGTCATTACCTGAAAATGGGGCCTAGATGTGACATGGTGAAGGAGAATTCAAAAGTCCTTGATTAAGCTATCATAGCATCATTACTCATATCATTGGTTCGGAAGCGCAGAAAAGTAAACACATAACACATAATTCTAGGAGAAATTGGGATTTGGACTCAAGCTATGGGAATGTTGTTGGGAATGGGATGAACATGAATCACATAACACATAACAAGTATTTCTAAGGGACGGGTAAGTAGGACTCAAGCTATGGGGGCATACCGGGTTAGGGGACTTTCCACACAAGCACATTCCCAACATTCATAAGCCCATAAACATAATAATAAGCATAATAGGAACATCATTTTCATAAGCAAATCGCAATAGTCATAATAGCCCAATAAAACATAATACAACGTGCAAGAGTTTAGTGTGTCCAAGATAGCCTCCACATAAGATAGCGCGGGGCCTTGACATAGTTTAGGGCTCACCCTCAATACATAAGGTAAACAAATAAACAATGCAAGGAAGATAGAAAGTAGATATTGCCCTTGAACAAAAGGGCTCACCACGAGCAAATAGCTTCAAGGATGTCAGTCGTCATCCAACGGAAGATAGAAGTCGTCATCAAACCCTACATAGTTAGAAAATATAGATAAAAGTATGGGTTAGCACAAAATATGTACTAAGTATGTGGGCATGCAATGCATATGAAAATATAGTAATGACCAAATGAGATGACAAGGGCACAAGTGATACAAAAGGAATGCACATAGCCAAAGGAGAAGTATATCATAACAATATGCCATGCCATGATGCATGAAATGCAACCTAAGATCATACTATAGCAGGGATGTAACCTCAACCGACAACAGAGGGAACCTGAGTGAGCTACTACTTGGATTAAGACTACTTGCTAGGTAGATCCCTAGTCAATCCTTCAACAAGGGGATACATAAAAAGTTAATCCCATCTAGGGAGATATCCCATGTTGGCACATGGTTTGACAGAAAAGAGTATGGACCCTTAGAGATAGTCCACCCTGACTCAATCCCTCGGTACTAAGCCTCATCCCACGGGAATACATATATATATCCATGCAAACTTTTCAAAATGGAAAGTTGACATTCTTTTCAAAACCCTGCATCATTAGACAAACCAAAATATGATCAAATCCATATCCATACTTAGGCTAAAAAACCAACAAGAATTTCCATAACAATTTCCATATCAATGTAATAGGACTAGCTCATCTACATAGCTTATCATATCAAGCCTTCATAATATTTCAAAGTGGTGCAAGCACCCATAATGCTCAAAGAGCCATAACAAGAGACTATGTGATCACAAGCCTTAACATATCATATCATATCAAGAGGGGCATCCACTTAACAAGAGGTTCATCATAACCATAGTTCAATGCATATGCCATGAAGGAGGAATCAAGTACATGGGTAATGGAGGATTCAAACTTTAAATCACAATTCAATGGATAATTTAGCATAATTCATGAGAAAATCCCAATTTCAAACATAATGCAATTTACCCATGCATATTAAACCATTAAAGCGACATACACCTTGGTACTTCAAGAATTTCCATGTATTTCATAAAATTCAAACTTAAATCATCATTAAATCACTTAATTTCTATAGTCCATAACTCAATGCAATGAAATACATCAAAATTTAAAGAACCCATAATTAAAGAAAACTTAAATTCAAAATTTGAAGAGGAGGGTTCTTGGGTATTCATGGATGAAAGTTAATCCATGAATCAAACCCACATACCTTGAGATTACTCAAGAGAATTTGATGAATTTACCAGAAAGATTATTTTCCCCAAATTTCTTCAAGTTTTCATCAATGGAGGTCCAGAGGATTGAGAGAATTTTGGTGAGGATTGAAGAGTGTTAGAATGACATAAAGGGGATTAGGGTTTGATTTAGGGGAGTTAGGAGACCTTAGAAAGGCTTAAAGGGGCATAGGATTAGGCTAAATTATGAATTAACCATTAATGAAACAGATATAATTTACAAACAATAGGGCCTCACGGAGGACACCCAGTGGACGTGTACTGGATCACGGGTTGTGGTCCTATACATGGGACCAACTTGGTTGTGATCCTAGCCCTTCACCTTGGTAACTCTCTGGACCAACTCACATGACCCTTCATGGACCGTGAAGGCTCACACGGACCGTGAAGTGGTCCGTGGGGTCACACTTGGTTCATGGCTTGGACTACAACCCCTAGGAACACACTAGATCAACCCACATAAGCCACCACATACCGTGGACCACCAAACGGTCTGTGGTCCCACACTTAGACCCCAATCCGAAACTCTTTGCCCGCATACTTCCAATAATAGGCAGTCTTACTACAAAGGACATAACGTTCACATCCGGACTCCAAATTGAGTGAAACCAGTTGCGTTATAAAGATAACTCAAAGATCTACGATTTGATATGTAATAGCCCATACAATTCATCTTGTACCAAAATATATGACCTCTCAAATTTAGTGCTACCTAAATGGTCTTACAACCTTCTACTAAAATAATTCCCTTGAATTAGGCCACTTAAATACAACCCATGGATACCAAAATTCAACCATGAAAAGTTCAACACTAATATTGAACAACCATTATGAAGTTCAAAAATTTTCGGGTCATTACATAGTACAACCTTTCATCCCCAAACATATGGCCAAGCAGAATGCAAAATTCAGACATTGAAGGATAAGGTAAGAACTTGCGTCCTTGATTTCAAAGGAAATTGGGATGATCATTTACCGCCCATTTAATTTACATATAACAATAGTTATCATGCAAGTATTCATATGGCTCCCTATGAAGCTTTGTATTGGAGGAGATGTAGATCTCTAATTGGATGGTTTGAAGTTGGAGAAGCCGAGTTGAATACCCAGATTTGGTTCATCAATCTATGAAAAAGGTGAAGGTTATTAGAGAGAGGTTGAAGACTACCCAGAGTCGCTAGAAATATTATACTAAGATGAGAAGAAGAGCTTCAGAGTTTGAGGTGAACGATTGGATATATTGAAGTGTTACCAATGGTGGGTGTCATGCAATTTGGGAAAAATGGAAAGATAAGTCCCCTCTATATTGGCCCTTATCAGGTTGTGAAAAGGTTTGGGAATATTACTCATGCGTTAGAGTTTTTTCTTGAGTTGGCCATGATTTATCCAGTCTTCCACGTGTTGATGTTGAAGAAATGTTTGGGAGATCCCCCATTGGTAATACTATTTGATAGTACTGAAGTGAGAGATAGCCTATCCTACGAGGAGATCCCATTCCAGATTCTTAATCATCAGATTCACAAGTTGAGGACCAAAGAGATAGACTCGGTCAAACTCTTGTGGAGGAATCAATTTGTTGAGAAATCCACATAGGAAGCCGAAGAAGATATGAAATCTAAATACCCGCATCTATTCATGCCTAATGATGAGAATGTTGAAGGTAATGTCCCTACTCTTGATTTGAATCGATTTGTCTATCCTTGAGTTGATTGTTGATTGTCTAGAAAGAACAATTGATTGATTGATTGTTGAAATGAGTTTTGATTGTTATTCGTGCCTCGAGGCCATCTGTAATTTCTCTTTATTCGAGGACGAATAATCCCAAGGGGGGAATAATATTTCACCTTGTAAAATTATCAAAATACCCCTAGACAAGAGATTGTTTGCATAATGTATCATCCTAAATTCTTTTGGGAAATTTGAGGCCAGAATCGCGATCAACACAAAAAATTATCTAGGAAAATGATCTTGTTTGAATTTTAGAGAAACTAGATAAAAAGATAATTTTTCGGAGCAAAAGTGCAACTTCCAGCAAAGTGTGCGGTACCTCTGCGTTGCAAACTTGTCACACATTTACACTTAAATATGGTTCTATTATTTTTGGTGGGATTAGAAATTCGATAAAAAAATTTCAAAAAAAAAAAAACTATGAGGGACCTGGTCCGCGATGCGAACTGGGTCCCCAACAGTTAAATTTTTTTAGCTTTTTTTGAGGGGCATTCCATGCTTTTTCCTACCTCTCCTAAACTTAACCTATGACTAATATAGGTCATTTTAAGTGTAAAATGGTTCTTAAACTTATTCCTAAGTATTTTACACATCCTAACTAGAGACCTAGGGCTAAAGAGAGGAGAAAAGAGCTAGGATTCAAGGAATTCAAGTAGGAAATCTTGCAAATTTGACTGTCTACCTTCATACCAGGTATGTAAGGCTAACTAAAGTATGAAATTGTTCTTCCATGTACCCCTCATTGATGGTAATAGAATGATTATGAAAGTATTGAGTCTACATGCATGCTTTTTTCATTATTTCCTTGTAAGATATATATATATATATATATATATATATATTCTATGTATTTTTATATGCTGCTGATGATTATCATGAACTTGATTTACTGAACAAATATTTTCACATAAGTTATTTCATAAGCCCTAGATATTATTTAATAAAAGATTGCATGAATGAACCTATGGATTGAGTCTATAACCTTGACAACATAATTGTGATTATGATTGTGATTGAGCATGATAATGATTTTGATAGAACTTGATGGTACCGAGAGTATTCATAATTGAACTCAAATGATTGGTCTAAATTGATAGTTCTTATAATTATTATTTCAAACCCCTCTTGTAAGACATGATTGAAAACTGATTGGATGGTTAGTAGGCCGAAATACTTGATTGTGATGGATTGATAAGAGTCCATATGGGACTCATTGATTGGATTAATTATTTTATGAGCATTGAGTCATGGGAGGAGTATCGAGCACCAAATTGAGTAAGAGTAAGTCTAACTTGAACCCATAACTATGTCGCCAACATAGGATGATTGATAGGAGCCATATCTTTAAAGTCCTTAAAGAGGCTTGATTAATTGTTGAGCGTCCTTACCTTGGCAAGATATTGGATGGGTAGGAAATGACACCACTTCGTTGTATCATCACCGACTCATAGGTTATGGTTTTCAGTTAGAGAAACTCCCAAATAAGTCCTAATAGCACTCCGATTGGATTGAATTATCTATGATTGATCTCTGTTTATGTTTATTCCTTCTTTAGACTTTTGAAATTCTGACGGAGTATTTTTAGATGATTGTATTCTACCTTATACTTGTTTCATTCTGTCATTTTACATACTCGTGTATTCCACGTACTAATGTCCATTTGGACCTGTATCATTTAATGATGCAGAGACAGGTATTAGAGATCATCAACATACGCTTCATTGAAGATCTTCTCCACTTCTCAGTAGATTGGTGAGTCCTCCCCAATTTCGGAGGATGCATATTATTCACTTCATCTAACTTTTGAGTTTAGACTTTAGATTTGCTTTCTTTGATTTGATGTGAACAGTTTGATAGAGGTTTCATATACTAGAGTTAATTGGTTTGATTTGGATATTATTTGGGCTTGTTCCTTTCATACTAGTCTTATTGATTTGATTACCTATATTGAATTTGTCCACCTTTTACTATTTTCAGTCTTCCCCTGATATGTTAAACTATGATTGCATGAATATGATGAGGCCAAGTGGTTCTCTTGGGGACTAACAATAGTGTCTGAGTATCGGCCACGTCTAGGATACCCTCCTAGGGCGTGACAGGTTGGGGGAGAGTTTTAAAAAATATTTTTCTTAATTTTTAGAAGTAATTTTCCCTAGATTTGAGAAAAATTAGTTGATTTAAAATATATTTTCCAAAACATTTAAACTAATCAAACATGAGAAAATTAGAAAATATTTTAAAAAAAATGTATTCCTTCTTGCCAAACACACCCAAAGTGTAATTGTGGTCATTATTAGTAAAATGGAGTAATCTGATAGGTTTGAAAAGAATTTCATGTAGCTATTTTGAGAAGTTTTATCTAAATTAGCCTCTGCTTACATCACTATACCTCATTGCACTTATTTTATCATTTTCCACACGAATTTGTGGGACGAATTCCCATTTTTTAACTATCATCTCATTTTTCTTCCCTCACTGTATCATTGATTATTTATGAAGAATTTCTCTAAATATTATAAATAATAATAGAAATTAATAATTTAAAATATTTTTAAAAATATACTAAAATTTTAGTAAACTCTCAAAATTACTTGTATCACATAAATTCACCTCAACTAAGAAAACATAATAGATATATTATTCATAAATTATATAAAAAATTATTTAAATAATAGTTATTAACCTATTAACCTGCTACTCTGATTCGTGACCTCTACTCTTTTCTATCTAAGGTCATGTGCTCGGTGAGATCAAGTTTTTCCATATCTTGTCTGATCACCTCCCCCAAATACTTCTTCGGTCTGCCTCTACTCCTTCATGTAACTCCTAAATCCAATCTCTCACACCTCCTAACAGGAGCATCAGTACTTCTTCTCTGCAAATGCCCAAACCATCGCAGTCTCGCTTCCCTCATCTTATCATCCACAGGGGCCACCTCTAGCTTCTACCGAATGGTCTCATTCCTAATCTTATCACCCCTAGTATGACCACACATCCATCACAACACCCTCATCTCTGTGACTTGCATCTTCTGAATATGTGATTTTTTGATTAGCTAACACTCCACCCCATACAACAAAGATGGTCTAGCCACCATTTTGTAAAACTTACCTTTGAGTTTAGGTGGTATCTTCTTATCACATAATACTCCACAGGCAAGCCTCCATTTAGTCCATGCTTCCCCAATACGACATGTTACATCATCGTTGATATTGCCACTACTCTAGATGATAGACCTAAGATATTTAAAGTTTTCTCTCTTAGAAATAAGTTGAGTGGCAAGCCTCATATCAATGTCTGCTTCATCCCTTACAACACTGAATTTTAACTCTATTCTATTTTGGTCCTGCTCAGTTTGAACCCTTTAGATTCAAAAGCGTGTCTCCAAACCTCCAATTTATCACTAACTTTAGTTTGAGTCTCAACAATCAGTACTATGTCATCTGCAAATAGCATACACCATGGAAACTCCTCCTAAATAGACCGCGTCAACTCATCCATCACCAAGGCAAACATACAAGGGCTAAACACTGATCCTTGATGAAGTCTCATCATACCAGGAAAATACTTTGAGTCTCCTCCCACCGTTCTTACCCGAATTTTGGCTCCATCGTACATGTCCTTTATCGCTCTAATATATACCATTGGAATGACTTTCACCTCTAGACACCTCCATAGGACATCATTCGGAACTTTGTTATAGGTCTTTTTGAGATCAATGAACACCATATGGAGGTCCTTCTTTCTTTCCTTATATTTCTCCATTAATCTCCAAACAAGGTGACTTGATTTAGTAGTCGATCGCCCCAACATAAATCCAAACTAATTCTCTGAAATAGACACTTCTTTTCTCACCCTCATCTCCACCACTCTCTGAAATAGTCATTGATAAATTTCTATTATTAATATAATGAGATGATAAATTCATCGATGTATTCACACACATATTTCTATTATATAGAAGTGTGAAGAAGCAAGCAGTTGTGGGACGACATGCCTGCTTCAGTTGTTTGATTAAGCAAGTAGCTATAATTGACATGTATGCTTCAGCTGCTCGATTCTATTTTATTTTCATTAATTATATCTTCAGCTACTTCAACTATGATTTTACGATATTACCACTAACAAATTATTTTTCCTTCTGCTTCAGCTATGATTTTACTATATCACTCTAATCAGTTATTTTAATTCACGTACATATTAGAATTATGATAAAACAAACACAAAATGATAAGGTAAGTCTTCCTTAAGCAGGAAACTATCGATTAACGTGCCTACTTCAGCTACTTGATTTTATATTGTTTCTATTAATTATTTCTTGAACTACTTCAGCGATGATTTTATAATATACTCTTGATAAATCGCTTTTAAGTTGTGAATATTAGAATAATGAGAAAACAAATATAAAATAATAAATTAGGTCTTTCTTTTAAACTACACAAGTAGGCGACTCATGGTCGACATGTCTGCATTAGCTACTTGCTCAAGCAAACATCTGCAAATTGGCGTGCCTGCTTCAGCAACTTGATTTTACTATGTCATTTCTATTAATTATTTCTTCAACTGTTTTACCTATGAATTTATAATATTACCCCTAACAAATCATTTTTTCTTATAGGTATGTCACAATCCAAAATTAGATCACAACTAAAGAAAGAAAGAGTAAACCAAAACAACCACAAACATTTAACTTAAGTTCCCAAAACCTGGAGTCATGAATACAAGAGCTTTTACATAATACGAAAGAGTAAATACAAAGCTGTCTAATAAGAAAATACAAGTTCAAAATGAAATACAACTAGAATATGTCTCAACAGTACAATGGTGACTCAATAGCTAAGTCTCACCACTGAAATATGGGGAAAAGAAGGAGAGCTCTGATAGAATAAGATCAACTACCACGGGGGAGTCCCTATGCTCGATCTACATGAAGGAAACATAGTAGGGGTGAGTACACCAAAATCTATCCAGTAGGTTCAACTGATTAGGTGAGAGAAATAGGATAAGAATGTAATAACTAAGAACCTCTCTTACTTGCAACGAAAATGCTAGTACACAACATATGTATATATAAGAACAAATAAAAGATCAATTCTAACTATGATGCGGTGCAAATGAAATGAATGAATGTAATATATGGGGTGGATTCACAATTGTCACACAACCCATGTGTACATCTGCCGAGCTAAGGCTACCAAGTAGAACCAATGGGGGTCTCGGTAGACAATATATAGAAATCTCTCAACCTTGCCACTTGCTCGTGGTCAAGGAGTGTCACAATATCTCGCCCATGCCACCTGCTCGTGGTCAAGGGATGTCATAATATCTCGACCTTCCCACCTAAAAAGTGGTACAATCTCCTCCTTGCCATCTGCCCATGGTCAAGGGGTTTTAAAAAGGTGTTATAATATCTCAACCTTGCCACCTGCCGTGGTCAAGGGGTGGTACAAATGCAATATGGAATGAATGCATTCCAATATATATGACAATAATATAATAAAATAATTGACAAATAATAATCATAGAATCATAAAGGCAATGCCAAGTGCCTCAACTGGTACCACAAGCTATCAACATGTCTCAAATTACCACATTTCACCAATAACCGATACATCGATAACATCCGACTTCACAGGTCCCAAAATATGCATATGTGTCCTAAAAAGTACCTCAAATACGATCAATTACCATATTGATTCTCAAATGATATCACAAGTCTCATATTATCTCAATAACATCCAAACACATCTTGATTATCAAAGACACATCTCAATTTGCCAACAATATCTCAATTTACTCCAATTCCAATATAACCAATATAGCAGTTTTACAAATATACTATCATACTCATCCAATTACTTAGGAAGCAATCTAAATCTTATAATTATCACATAAACACATCCAATAACTCAAATCCAATCCCAAACGTTCGCCGAACATACCTTTATGCTGAAACTACACTCGAACTAAGCATTCAGACACTCCAAGCCTCAACAATAAGCTCAAATCAATCGACCTCTATCAAGAATAGATACTACACATCAAAAGATGAATTTTGATACCCATATTGACACAAATTAGATATAGGGTAAAAATTATCAAAATTAGGATTAAATTTGAGGTCTACGAATCTGGAATTAAACTAGAAATTATGATTCTACGCGAGAAAAGAAGTTTGTGGATGAAAATTTCACTAAAATTGAGCTCAAATTGGAGGAGAAATCAAAACTTAAAGTTTCCAAATCATAGGCATGAAAATCCTAATTTTAAACATTCAAAATCATGAAATTCAAGACAAAGTCAAGAGAAAAGTAATGAAAATAATCAATTTTGAGGTTAGAAACACTTACCGAATTTTTTTCCCAAAAGGACTCTTAAAAAGTCACCCAACGAAGTTTGAAAATGTTCAAAATGGTGTTTTCTTAGATAACAACTGTCTCAGATAAATTACAACTCAGCGAACACGGAGAGGAAGGTTGATAGAACTCCATGAATGCAAGGATGGGTCTCACAAACTCAGAGGGAAAGTTTATAGGTGCTCCGTGAATCAAAGGTCAAAATTCCCAGACCTTCGCGAACGCAGTATCCCCTTTCGTGAATGCAGAGTACATTGAGGGGTTGCACCAGATCCTTCGCAACAACTATAATAAAATCTTGAAATGAACCTCTAGGGTCTATTCGAAACCTGATACACTTAAACCAGAAATGTATCCCTATCAAAAATGGCAATCTAAACTCAACAAAATTATCAGAATTTGATTCCAAGGTCTTCTTGACCCGATTCTCAATAAAACTCATTAAAACTTAAAATACTCAAACTGCCCTCTGAAACTCCAAAAATTGCAACGAGATCATACCTAGTGTTAGTTTCACTATTCGAAACCACTAGATTTGTCAGAATTTTGATTAGAGCTTTCAAACTGTAAATGTTTACCAAAGTCAAACTAGGGTCCGAAATCAATTGAAAATGTAACTTTGAACTCAAAATCTCAGTTTCAACTCCAAATTTATTTCCGTAACTTCTCCTAGACCAACTTTGACATTTTGGAGCTAATGGAATCTACAGATTTCTATTTCGACACTCAAAACTCTGAATGGTATAAAAACTCACATTTTCAACAACTTAAGCTTCTAAAAATATCAAAACTCATATTTTCTATTTTTAAAACACCAGATCTCAGTTCCAAAAACACAGATAGTTCAAAGTAGGTCCAAAGCAACTTATGAAAGGGCAAAAATAGTAATCTTTACAGATAAGCTCAAAAATGACCGGCAAGGTCATTACATCATTCACCACTAAAAATAATGTTCATCCTCGAACATAAGAGAAAAGAAAGTACCCGAAGCCTAAAAAAGATTCTGATATTTAGCCTGCATGTCTGGCTCCAACTCCCAAGTATCCTCCTTAATCGGATGGTGTTGCCACTATTAAGTGAATGTATGTCCTTGTTCCTGAACCTCCGGACCTGCCTATATAAAATAGCTACCGACTCCTCCTTATAAGACTAGTCTGAACCCAACTCAACTAAATCATAAGAAATCACATATGACTCATCTGAAATGTACCAGCGGAGCATGGAGACATGAAACACAGGATGAACTGTTGATAGTCTAGGTGACAATACTAACTCATAAAAAATCTTACCTAATCTCCTAAAAATCTAAAACAAGCCAATAAACCTAGGGCTGAGCTTGCCATTCTTCCCAAACCTCATCACACCCTTCATGGGTGATATTTTCAGCCACACACTATCTCTAACCATGAACTCTATAGTCCTATTCGAATGTTAGGAAGAGGGATTTCGAATTCCATGTAGGTGATTGGATTTATGTGAAGGTATCTCCTATGAAAGACATCATGCGATTTGGTAAAAGGGACAAGTTGAGCCTTCCGTACGTCGGATCATATGAGGTTGCTGAGTGGATTGGCAATGTGGCTTATAGGTTGGATTTGCCTCTGAAGATAAGCTCTATTCACCCGGTGTTCCATGTTTCGACGTTAAGAAAATTGGTTGGTGACCCTACAACAATTGCACCTTTAGAGGGTGTGACGGTTGAGGAGAATTTGACTTATGAAGAGGTACCGGTTGAAATTTTGGACAGGCAAGTGAAATGGCTTCACAACAAGGAGGTGGCTTCAGTTAAGATGCTTTGGAGGAACCAACAAGTGGAGAGTGCTACATGGGAAGCGGAGGCGGACATGATGGAGCGATACCCCTTTCTTTTCCAATCTACTCAAGCCTAAGGTACTAGGTTCTATCCTTTCTAATGGTTCTAATTCTTTAAATGTTTGTGTTTCATGACATTACATGCATACATGAGCACGAAAATGATTTGAATAATGTTTTGACATGAATTTTAAATGGCTTTGAAATGATGCATGATCCGTTATAAGTGATGATGAAAATGTTTCTTGCTTGATTGATTTCCTTAAGTCGTGGTTTAGCTCATTCGAGGACGAATGTTCCCAAGGGTTAGATGATGTAACGACCCAAAAAATTTTGAACTTCGTACTAGTGGATCAAGGTCTTTTTGAACTTATTGTGGTTGTGTAGTGATGATCATGAGTTCTATTTAAGTGGTCGTATTCAAAGGAATAGTGTTGGAAGAGTTTTGTATGAAATCTTGTAGGAGGACTGACTTTGAATAGATATATCTCCTGGTGTGAGATGAGTTGTGTGGATTATGATCTATCAAAACGAAGATCTTCAAGTTATCTTCGCAACGCAACTAGTTTCACTCAATTTGGAGTTCGGGTGTGGAAGTTATGGCCATTAAAGTGGGATTGCACATGTATGGGAGTGTTCTGGAAAAAAGAAAAGCAGTCTGAGGCTAAGGCAGGGCCTCACGGAAGGGGCCATAAGTTGTGCAGAGGCTCACGACCTATGAGGGACGTCCGTGGATTGATCCAGAAAGTGGGTCTAGGTGATGGACCAAGGCCGAAACTAAGTGGGGCTCCACGGACTACTTCACGGTCCGTATGATGCCTCACGGTCCGTGAAGGCCTCTGTGGAGTGGTCCAGAAACTCATGAGACCCCAAGGTCAGGACTCCAGGCTAAGTAAGGCTCCATGGACTAGTGTACGGTCCGTGTGCAGCTTCATGGACCGTGAGTCCTTTCGTGAAGTGATCCATAAAGTTGTCTCTCATTTCAAGCCAAGGCACGAATCAAGTGAAGTCATATGGTGGCTTTCACGGTCCGTGAACCGTTACACGAATCGTGTGGGTGCTTTCATCAATGACTGTTTTAGTTAATTGCTCTGTTTCATTAATGGTTAATTGGTAATTTTAATTATTCCTAGAGTCTTTTTAGCCTTTATAATGCCTCCTAAAACCCTTAAATTTAACCCTAATCCCCTTTTTTCATCCATGCCTTCAAATTCATCTTCCAATTCTCTCAATTTTCTCTCATCCACCATTAAAGATCAATCTTGAAGTTGGGGGAAATTTAATTCTTCATCAGAAATCTTCTCAATCATCTTGTTAAATTCAAGGTATGTGGGCTTGATTCATGGCTACTCTTTCAACCATGAAGACCTAGAATCCTTTTCTAAATTTTGATGAAGTTATGATTTTCTTTAAATGGGTATTTTAATTTAGGGATGATTTATTGCAATTGAAGTGTGAGATGTTATTATTTAATGAATTAAGCCCCTATTTGATGAATTACTTTGATTCAAGATGGTACAAGTATGCATGTCCCCTTACTATTTAAATTATGCATGGGTAAATGTTAAATTGAAGTTTAATTGTTGATTATATTATGGATTTCTTATGGGTTATCCTTGAATTGGATTTAATTTATGAATTCTAGTACCCATGCTATTCTCATCATCAATCATGACATTTTCATGCATGAACATGGATTTCAAGGAAGTTATGATGTGGGCTAAGTCCCAAATATGTTTATGACTATGATTTTGACCAAGTATGGGTTATGACAAGAATGTGATCACATAATGTCTATGATATGGCTCTTTGAGCAACCATGGGTGTTTAAACCAATATGATATGACAAGTATGGAGCTACTCTTATGCATGAAGTTTGGCATGAAAGTGTATTTGACTTTTTAGCCCAATGAAGCATGATTATGAAATGTGTTTGGCCCTTTGGAAACTATGCATGACAATAAAACAAGTGATTTGGCCTTTAAGCCTAAGTATGCATGATTATGATGTCAAGTGTTTCCTTTTTGTTTTAAATGCATGTATATGTATATGTATTCTTGTGGGATGACGACTTAGTACCGAGAAGGATTGGAGTAGTAAGTGGGCTATATCCAAAGGTCCCACTTCTTTCCCGAAACTATATGCCAACATAGGTATGTTACAAAAATAGGAGGCCCGTAAGGTATGCTATGCTATGCTATGATATGATATATTATGTAAATCCTTCCGAAATGACCGGGTCGTAAGGAAGGTGGCTATCACACTGAAATGATCGGATCGTAAGGTGTGCTGTAGATTACCTTTGGCAAGTAATCTTCTCCGATACGATGGGAGGCCTCATCGGGAAAGTTCATGTTGTAGCTCACATGAGTTTGGATGTCGGTTATGGTCATATCCGCTATACTATAAGCATTATGGCATTTCATGCATTATGGATTCATGGCATATTGGTATACTATCCTTTCCTATACTCTCATTCTATATATGTGCCCTTGTCATTTAGCTAAGTCGTAGGCTCATGTTCATATGCATTGCATGCCCACATACTTAGTGTATTATTATGTGCTAACCCATACTCTTTGTCTACATGTTCTAACCATGTAGGGACCGGGGATGATTTCCTTCCACCGTTGGACATTTAGTGAGCATTCGAAGATTTGCTTGTGGTGAGCCCTATATCCCAAGGGCAACATCTAATTTCATCTACCTTTGCCTTTATCTTATGTTCCTTTACTTTATTACTTGAGGGTGGGCCAAAATATGTCGAGGCCCTGTCTCATCTTATGTAGAGGCATTGTTGGATATATCAACTCTGTTGAACGTTTTGCTATATGAGACTTATAATGATATGGCTATCTATATTAAGTGATGCTACCTTATGTTATGCTTCCGTTTTTTCTTATGCTATTATGATATGATTGGCTTGAGAATGTGCTTATGTGGAAAGTTCCTAACTCTGCTTGTCCCCATAGCTTGAGTCCAAAGCCCTGGAATCCCCTAGACTTATGTGTTATTTGTTTACTATACGCGCTTCCAAATCGATGATATGTGTGATGATGCTATGATGGCTTGATCAGGGACTCTTGGGTTCTCCTTCACCATATCACATCTAGGCCCTACTCTCGGGTCGTGACAAGTGTAGAATTTCTGCCAACTCTGTGCAGTCTTCAATCTCTCTCGTATGATCTTTACCTTTTACATAGCTTGGTAAACCAAGTCTAGCCTGATCAACTCTTCCTCAACCGCTTTGAACCAACCAATTGGTGATCTACATCTCCTCCCATAGAGTGCCTCATATGGAGCCATCTAAATACTCGAATGGGAACTTTTATTATAGGCGAACTCAATCAGAGGAAAATGGTCATCCCAATTACCTATGAATTCAGTGATGCAGGATATCAACATATCCTCTAAAGTTTGAATAGTGCGATCTACCTGGCCATTAGTCTGTAGGGTGAAAGGCAGTGCTAAGGGTCACCTTTAAACCCAAGCCTTTCTTCTAGGATCTCCAGAATTGTGTAATGAATTGAGATCCTCTATTTGAGATGATAGACAAAAAACTCCATGCAGTCTAAAAATCTATCTTATGTATAATCGGGCATAATCCTCTATGATGTTAGTCATCTTTACTACCAAAAAGTGTGCATATTTTGTCATCCTATCAACTATCACCCAAATTGAATCATGTTGTCTACAGGATCTCGGTAAGCCTATGACAAAATACATGTTGAGCATCTCCCATTTCCATTATGGAATCTCAAAGTTCTAAACTACTCCACAATGCCTTTGATGCTCAACCTTAACTTGTTGGCACTTCGGGCACTTAGAAACAAACTCAGCAATATATCTCTTCATTTTGCTCCACCAATAGTCTTATCTTAAGTCATGATACATCTTAGTTCATCCCCGATGGATCAAATACTTAGAGTTGTGTGTTTCTTCCATGATTCTATCACATGTGCCATCAATATTTAGAACACACAATCTGCTTTGATATCTCAATACTTTATCTCCCCCTTTGGCAAAGGCCATCACCTTCTATTTATGCAAATCTGCCTTCAATTATAGCAAGGTAGGATCTTGGTCTTGCTTCTTCACCTCCACTACTAGAGATGATGCAAACCCACTATGCTTAATAAATCCACCTTCACTGGATTCATCCAGTTGGACTCCTAATCATGTCAATCTGTGAACCTCTTTGGCCATCTCCTTCTTCCACTTTTCGATATGGGAAGTACTACCCATGGACAACCTCCTAAGAGCATCAGTAACCACCTTACCTTTACCTGCATATTGTTTGAGAAATTCAAGCCATCTCCTCTGCCTCAAATTAAGATCCCTCTGGGTGAAAACATATGGCCTAGAAAAGCCACAAACTTGAGCCAAAATTCACACTTTGAAAATTTTGTATATAACTCATTATCCTTGAATGTCTGCAAAGTGATTCTAAGGTGATTTACATGCTCATCCTCATCTCTGAAGTACACCAAAATATCATCAATAAACATAATCACGAACATATCAAGGTATTATCTGAATACTCTATTCATCAAGTCCATGAAGGTTACAGGTGCATTTTTCAACCCAAAGGACATCACCAAAAACTCAAAATGACAATATTGAGTTCAAAAATCCATATTTGGGATATCACATTCAATCACTTTCAATTGGTGATAGATTGATATCAGGTCTATTTTGGAGAAAACAGTGGCACCCTAAAATTGGTCAAATAAGTCATCTATCCTTGGGAGGAGATACTTATTTTCGACTGTCACCTTGTTCAACTGGTGGTAGTCATTGCACATTCTGAGGGACTCATCTTTCTTTTGAATAAATAGGACAAGAGCATCCCAAGGAGAAATACTTAGCCTAATAAATCCCTTTTCTAGCAAATCTATCAATTACTTTTTCAGCTCTTTCAACTCAGCAGGGGCCATCCTATAAGGTGGAATCGAGATAGGTTGAGTGTCGGGGAGGATATCAATCCTGAAGTTAATCTCCCTATTAAGAGGGACTCTAGGCAAATTCTTAAGAAATACTTCAGGAAACTCACTCACAATCGGAACTAACTCAAGGGTAGAAGGCTCAACATCATCGGTCTTAAATCGCACGAGGTGATAGATACATCCTTTAGAGATTAATTTTCTTGCCCTAAGATAGTAAATAAACTTACCCTTAGGTGCAATAAAATTTCCCTTCCACTCTAGGACGAGTTCATTCATAAATTGGAATTTAATAGTTCGGGTCATACAATTAATAGAGGCATAGCAGGAGTGCAACCAATATATGTCAAGGATCATATCAAAGTAAATCATCTCCAACTCTATCAAATCAGCAAGGGTATCCCATGATAGACAGATACTACACAATCTCTATAAACTCTATTAGCTAGAATTGACTCATCAACAAGCTGAGTAGAAATAGAAAAACATTCAAACAAACACTCAAAAAAGATCTCAAATCTACTAGCCATATATGGCATCACAAATGACATAGTTGCACCCGGATCAAGCAATGCATAAAAGTCAAAAGTAAAGACTCAAAGCATACCGTCACAACATCTAGTATTGCCTCTTGGTCTTCTTAGTTCCCCATCGCATACAGACGGTTTATTCCATCGCTTTTTCCTGATATGGCGTCTCTCTAATTACCTTTGGATGGTGGTGTTGTAGTAGAATATTAGGCCTTATTTCCCTATATAAAACATTCCTTCAGGAAGTGACCCATCTGGCCACACTTATAGCAGCCATTCGCTTCCTCTCTACACTCTCTGAAATGCATCCTGCCACATCTTCCATAAGGTGGCTTTGCTTTCGAGCCAAGGGTTACACTGGTTTAAGACTAAGAACCTGTGCCCTAAAGTTTTGCTGACCTTTGGACTTCTGATCATACCTGTTACTCAGAGCAAGTGCATTTATTGAGGATGGTGCATAATTGTTAGATCTCTTCTGAAAGTAGGACTTGTCTCCCTTACTCTACTTAGGATGACTAGGCTTAGGCCTTACTAACTTAGAATTCTTGCTCAAATGCTCCTCCCTATCCCTCTTCTTGTCCTCATCAAGTTGTTGAGCATAAACCATTAGTCTAGAGATGTCCATTCTTGGGAGAAAAAAGTTTTCTCTGCATTCCTTCTTCACATGTTTACCCAGGCCAGATATGAACTTCTTTATTCTTGCACTCATGTATTGGACCATCTCTGGAGCATACTTGGATAGTTGGATGAACTTGAGGCTGTATTCTATGACAGTCATCCATTCCTACTTCAGATTCATAAACTCTTAAATCTTGGCCTCCCTCAGCTCTTGGGGAAAGAAGTGATCAAGGAAGGCATCCTTAAATTCACTACACTTAGCTGGCTCAACATCAGTATACCTACCCTATTCCCATTGGTTGTACCAGACGTTCATCACATCCTTAAGTTGGAAGGAGGAAAGTTCAACTCCCTCAATCTCAGTCACATGCATGGCTTTTGCTACTTTCTACATCTCATCAAACAAGTTCTGGGGTTTCTCCTCACCCTAGCCTCTGTGAAAACTGGTGGGTTCATTCTCAGAAAATCTCTAAGCCTAGTTGCAATGGTTGGCTCTTAAGAGCTAGAACTAGAAACCTGCAAAGTTTGGTTACCACTTTGGGAAGCCATAAGTTGGATGCACATAGTAATTGTTATTCTAAACTCAACCTCTGAAGTGGGTTTTGGTTGAACAGTAGGCATTGGTACAATCTCAGTGGATCTATCTGGTTGACCTCAACCCCTTGTCTCCATCTGAGTAGGCACCTTTGTAGTGGGATTCTCAGTATTATCGGCTAGGGTATCTCTTTGAGTAATGGTACACTTAGGAGGTATGATCTGCAAATGTGTAACACATGAATTAGAGAGATACTTTAGTAGAGTTAAACTCTATCACACGATCTTAGAATATCAAAGAATTGTAACCATTACTAATGTCCTATAGCTTCCTGTTTATAAAGTGTGGTGCACGATACACCCATAAACAAGGCTCTGCTAGACACGACTTCATAGACTCCCTAGGATACTTGAATTTTATACTCTGATACCAAGTTTGTCACACCCTGGGAGGGTATCCTTGGCATGGCCGGTACTTGAAGAACCATTTATGATTCCCCAAGAGAACCACCTGGCCTCATCGTCACATCATACTCAACAATGGAAGAAAATACTCAAATAAAGACTATCAAGTAAACTAAACAACTAAGTCTTTATATAATTAGAATTTTTCAATAAATAAGTGTTTGAAAGAAATAATGATCAACATCCTTTATTTAATGTCTATGAAGCCCCTATATTCATCTAGAATGTGCGAAGATAAGCCCTGAGCTACCTCAAATGAAATAATGCTAATACTCAAAAGAAAGAAAGAAAGGCACCTCTGAATAGCAAGGAGGGCTCACCAAGTTTGGAAGCAAGCTCAAGACTTCAATGATGCGTCTATTGAACACCTCTATCACCTGTATCTACATCTTTAACAATGCAGGCCAAAACGAACATCAATAAGAATATATTGGTATGTGAAATGGCTCAAGAAATAACTAAGGCTCTGACATCAATCAATCAATTGTGCTCAATAAGTCATGACTCAACTGAATGAATATGCAAATTTAAGAATAAAATTATGCTTTGAAAATAGACTCAGTGATATGAAGCTCATTTAAAATAAATGTTTCAAGTCATCTCATGTGTTGCTTAGGAGTTTCTCTTAACCAACATAACTCCCACCACTATTAGTTTGGTGATGTACAATGATGGAGACGTCGTTTCCATGCCCATCGAAAACTTGCAAAGTTAAAGGATGATCAACTCTCTCTTGGATCCATGATCAATGTTCATTTATTGGAACACGAGTCGCCCAAATTAATAACACAACTATCCTATGCTGGCAACATATTTTATAGGTTAGAGTCATTATTAACTCGCTCCTATATCGGTGCTCGATACTACCCCCAAGACTAATGTATGCTCATGTCAATCAACTCAATAAAGTCTTTATGGTTTACTCCAAAATTAAGCTCAATCCAATCACACAACAATCAACAATCAAGATTTTTAATCATGCAAGCTTTTAGAACTCATCACCTCATTTAAGACTCTAACTCATACGGTCATTTAAACTTCAATCATTCATGCTCATCACATAAAACACAAAAGATGCCCATTATATGTATAAACAAGTAATATGCTCCTCATGCTCAGTCATGCTTAAGTTTCTCAACTCAGACATTTTTAGTATGATCTCAACTCAGTCAATGCAACAAAGAGCACATAAGATGATGCAATTAGGGTTCATAAATGACACACATAGTTTAATGCTTCAATTTCTTATAACCAACATACAACTTAGCAATTTACTCATAAATATGCAATTGCTATACTCTAATTCAATCATGAGGATGAAAGGGTGTGTGGGCGAACTCAACCCAATGCTTTAGGTAGCCTTACATACTTAGAATAAAGTTTGATGATCAGGTTGCAAGGATTTGCGCTCCAATTGCTCAAACACATTTTTCCTTCTATCCTTAGCCCTAGCTTTGTTAGAATGGCGTAGAAAGCTTAGGAATGAGTTTTAAAATTCATTTAGGTAAAAAATGACATGTATCGGTCGTGGGTTATGTTTAGGAGAGGTAGGGTAATGTTTAGAATGTTCCTCATAAAACTTAAAAGTTTTGCACTACAGTGAGCCAAGTTCACATCACAGACTTGCTCCCTCCTAGTACAATTTTCATAAAAAATTTATTGATTGATTTTCTAATCTCGTAGAAAATATTGTAATCACCAATAAGTGCAACAAGTCTGCGACACTGACCTGCCACACAATTTTCTAGAATTGCATCTTTGCTCTAAAAAATTATCTTTTGATTGGGTTGCTAAAAAATCAACCTAGACCATTTTCCCACACAAATTTTCATGCTGACCGCGATTCTGGTGTTAGATTTGCCAAAAATATTTAGGAAAATGTGTTATGCAACCATTCCCTCATCTAGGAGTATTTTTGTAATTTTACTGGGTGTAACATGATAATACAAGCCTGAATGTCTAGTTCTTAAATAGAACATAACATAAAAAAGAATCCTCGAAGGTCTGGTAAAGAGACAAGCAACTACCTCTCAAGGGATCTAAAAGCTCGATCCTGTAACTAGAAAGATCTATCAAATGGGATTGAGCTCAAAACCTACAAAAGTTCGCAAGGGGTGAGCACCAAACAGGCGGTACTTAACAAATGAAAAGTAAACCTAAAGTAAAGCAATGAAGAACACAAGTACTCCTATCCACCCAACCACATACCGCCGAACCATACACTTGCACTCAGTAAAGTCACAACATGACAATACATATAGATAAATACATATTATAGATCAATAACTCAAAATATACAACTGATTTCCCGAGTCAAGTAGTACAATTGTCCTCCGCTAATTTAGGCAACCATAGAATCCACACAATCTAATATTCTCAATGTACATGGCTCAAGCTATCAACATATATCACAAACTTTCATTAGTTCCATCTTAACAATGTACAAGGCTCTAAAACATTCACAATATCACACGTAATACATAGAATAATATCCAAAAAAATGATGTGAGATGGAGTGAATACAATAAAATGTAAACAATGAAATGCAATGTCAAATAATTGTGATGCATATTTGTCCTACGATACACATTCATTGATAAACTAAGTCCAAAACCCATGGGGGACACATATGAACCATGTATCCATGAACATTGCTAGCAAAACCCTCGACCAATGCTCACATAACCAGAAGAAATCTAGGACACATCATTTGTTGGAATATTACCTCAGCTCACCGGCAGAAACCATGGCTAATCATCAATCGACAAATACCTCGATCACCAATTCACATGTTACCTTACACATCTCTCAGTCGTAGCCATCAGAAGTATCAATGCATAAGTAATAGTGAATGCAATGTAAACAATATCAAATTCATCAAACTTTCAATATCATCACGATCTCAATGTCATCACAATCTCAATATCATTAATATCTCAGTATAAGTACCATCTCGGCATCAATATCAAATAATTTACAAGATCACATGCACCACGAATCCCTAATTACAAGTCGAGCTTTCATAACATGAACAATTATCCAATTCGAAATTCCACATTCAAATCCTACAATAATACAATTCTACCACAATTCATATCCCAAATCACCCAATTCCACACACATAGGAGAATACAAGGTTATATCATACTTAACAAAAGGTTAAAAGTCCACTTGTCTTAGTAGAAGTTTCAAATCAAGTCAAATCCATGGCTTTTCCCCTTCTACAATACTTTAAATCTCCACAATCTAGTCAAATATAGCATCACAATCATATTACAAAACTAATGATGCTAAAATCAAGAAATTTGGGTATGAAAAAGGCAAAATGGTAAACAATTCAGGCCAAAAATATTTTCCAAAATCTAAAAATTAATACATGAAAACATCCTCAAGTAAAAAGGAGTCTAATGGTGAAAACCATTTTTAAAAAAAAGTTAAAATGAGGACATAATCAACAATTTTGTATTAGAAATCAAAGTCCAAAAAATCTCCAATTTCTTCAATTAAAACCCCCAATTTCTATGTTAAAATCACAATTTAATTAATGAAAATTGAAAACATTGGTTAAAAAAATGTTACCCAATGTTCTTGCCTTGAAAAATCTTGACGATTCTCTAAAAAAATGAGTTTGGAGTGTTAACAATGGTGAAACCCATCTTCTAATTAAAGCCACTATTTCAGGTCATGGTTACACTCTGCGAATGCATAATGGCATCTGCGAACGTGGTGGTAAAAAAAGTTGACACTCCGCGAACGTGGGTCCTACCTCCACGAATACGGAGCTCTAGAAACTCACACTCTGCAAACGTAGAGACCACCTCCACAAACGTGGAGGTAAGGAAGCTAACCCTCTACGAATGTAGAGGATAATCCCGTGAACACAGAGCACTAGGTAACTGCACCAGATATCAATAATTCCACACAACACATAAATCATAGAATGGACCCTCGGGGTTCATTCGGAACCCAATACACATAAATCAGAAATGCAACCCTACTAGAAATGACATTCTTGACTTAATGGAATCGTCAAAATTCGAGTTTGAGGCCTTCTTGGCCTAGAACCCAATAAAACTCGAAGAAACTAGTAAAAACTCAAAATATCCAAACTACCCTCAAAATTCTAAAAATTACAACGAGACCATTTCTAGCGTTAGTTTCACCACCCATAATCACTGGAACTGTCAAAATTTTGATTTGAGCTTCGGAACTCTGAATGTTGACCAACGTCAAACTATGATCTAAAATCAATTGAAAATGTAACTTTTGGTCTAAAATCTCCATTCCAACTCCAAATTCAGTTCCATAAGTTTTTCTAGACTAGATTCTGCATTCCGAAGCTGATGGAATCATTAAAATTGTATTTTTCCACTCAAAACTCAAAATGACCACAAAACTCAAAATTTTTAACTTTAAGACTTTATAAACTCTTTCTTTAACAAAACACTAATGTTTTTACAATATTTTCTAAATATGACTTTTAGACTCAACAAAAATGACCCAAGACAACTTCTGAGAAAGGCAAAATGGTAATTTAGTTGAGAATGCCAAAAATAACCTTCAACGTCATTAGATCATCCACTACTAAAAACAATGTCCATCCTCGAACATGAGATAAGGGGCATACCTGAAGGCTAAAAACTCTAAGGGTATCGGGCACATATATCCGCCTCTATCTTCCATGTAGCCTCACTCTTGAGCCTGTGGCACCTTTGGACCTTTACCGAAGCTATCTCCTTAGTCCTCAACTTTCTCACCTTCCTGTCCAAGATAGGCACCAACAACTCCTCATAAGTCAAAATATGGGCTCAACTCAACTGAATCCATGGAAATCATATGAGATTCATTCAAAATATAATGTCGTAACATAGAGACATGAAACATCGGATGAAGTGAAGATAGGTTGGGTGAAAAGGTAAGTCTGTAAGCCACCTCTCCCACTCTATCTAGATTCTCAAAAGAGCCAACAAACTTTGTGTTGAGCTTTCCCTTCTTCCCAAACCTCATAGTACCCTTTAAGGGAGAGACCTTCAACATACCCTATCACCAACCATAAATACCAAAGGTCGAACCTTTTTGTCAGCATAGTTCTTTTGGTGACTCTGAGCTGTCACCAATCTATTCTAAATTAACCACACCCACTCTAGATCATATCTCAAAATATCTGTACCCATGCTCTCCACCTCTACTGAGTCAAACTATCCTATAGGTGATCTATACCTCTGGCCATACAAAGCCTCAAAGGGATCCATCTAAATGGTAGAGCGGTAACCATTGTTGTAAGAAAACCACACCAAGGCTAAGTGTTGATCCCATTTGGTACCAAAATCAATGATACACTTCCGCAACATATCCTCCAACACCTAAATGGTTATCTCAGACTACCCATTGGTCTGAGGGTGAGAAGTTTTACTCATATCCAAGCTAGTACCCAAACCATGTTGTAATAAAAATATGGTGTAAACAATGAACCACGGTCTGGCACAATAGAAACCAGAACTCTGTGAAGCCTCATAATCTGACTAATGTAGATTTGAGCTAACCTTTCGACTGTATACTTCACCTTAACCGAGATGAAATAGGCTAATTTAGTCAATTGGTCTACTACCACCCATATAGAATCAAAACCACCAACTGTAGGAGGTAAGCCTACGACAAAATCAATGGTAATGCATTCCCACTTCTACTTAGGAATAGACACCCTTTGTAACTCACCACCTGGCCTAAAATGCTCACATTTGACCTTCTAGCATATCAAACATCTAGCCACAAACTCTAATATCAGCGGGACTCTATAAAAGAAAACACTCCACCCTGATTCAAAAGTTGCAATCTCACCAACACATTGGCCAAAATTTAAACATCTCTTGTCAAAAGTCGCTCCTCAACCTGAATAGCTGCTAAACTCCCCATGTTGGAAGCCTTCTTACTCAATGCATCATCCACCACACTAGCCTTCCTAGAAAAGATAGAGAATAATCAAATCATAGTCCTTCAAGAGCGCAATCTATCTTCTCTGCCTCAAATTCAGAACCCGTTAGCTGAAAATATATTGTAAGTTGCGATGGTCAGTAAATACCTCACAATGGACTCCATATAGATAGTGACGCCAAAACTTTAACAAAAATACCATTACTACCAACTCAAAGTCATGAGAGGGATAATTATTCTCATAGGCCTTCAACTATCTCGAAGAATAGGGTATCACCTTTCCTTTCTGCATCAACACTCCAACTAAGCCCACTGCCAAAGCATCATAATAAATTATGAAATCAACACCCTCCTCCGACAAGGTCAAGATAGGAACTATAGTCAACAATAACTTGAGCTTATAAAAGCTATCCTCACACTTATCAGACCAATGAAATACAACATTCTTTTGGGTGAGTCTAGTTAGTGGAGCTGCAACAGTAAAGAAACCCCATACAAAACGATGATAATAACCTTTCAACACCTTAAAACTATGAATCTCTATAGATGAGGTAGGCCTAGTCCAACCCCTAACAACCTCAATCTTCGCTGGATCAATCCAAATACCCTCCTTGGTTACCACATGCCCTAAGAATGCCCCCAAACTCAACCAAAACTCATATTTGGAGAACATAGCATAAAGCTTCTCATCCATAATTCTCTAGAGCACAATCCTGAGATACTTCACATGATCCTTCTCCATCTCAGAATAGACCAAGATGTCATCAATAAATACTATCACAAATGAATCTAGATACAACCAGAATATCCCGTTCATCAATACCATGAATGTTGTAGGGGCATTAGTCAAACCAAGGGACATAATAAGCAACTCATAATGGTCATATCTAGTCCGAAAGGTTGTCTTAGGAATATCTAAAGGCCAAATATATAGTTGATGGTACACAAGCCTCAAATCAATCTTAGAAAACAATGTAGCTCCCTAAAGTTGATAAACAAAATCATCACTACGAGGAAGTGGGTACTTGTTTTTGATAGTCACCTTGTTTAACTATCGATAATCAATACACATCCTCATGGACCCATCCTTCTTCTTCACAAATAAGGAACCCTAAGACGAAACACTAGGGCGAATAAATCCCTTGCTCAATAAATCTTTGAGCTGCTCTTTTAACTCCTTTAACTCAGCTAGATCCATACAATAGGGAGTGATAGAAATGGTCTTGGTGCCCCGCTCAAGGTCTACAGCAAAATCAATGTCCCTGCCAGGATGGACTCTCTGAAAATCAATAGAAAACACATCCAGAAACTCATAAACCACGGGAATGGAATCCATAGATGGTTGCTAAGCAACAATATCACGAATAAAATCCAAATAAGCTAAACATCCTCTATCAAACAACTTTTGGGTCTGAATATATGATATAACCTTACTAGGATAAAAATCCTTAGCACCTGTCCACTCTATCCTCGGTCTACCTAGCATAGTTAAGGTGATGGTCTTGGAATAACAATCAATAATAGCATAATACGAGGATAATCAATCCATACCCAAAATAACATCAAATCTACCATATCTAAGATAATTATATCCACCCAAGTCTCATAGCCTACCAAAGTCATAAGACAGGATTGGTACACTCGATCCATTACTAAGGGCTCACTTATTGAGTTTAAAACATAAATAAGCACATACATAATATCATATAGCAAATCAAACCCCGATGAGAAATATACATATATATATATGAATAAGTGGATCCAGGATAAATTAACACAAATTTAGGGTGATGACAAACCGAAACAATACCTATGGTAACAACATTAGAGGCCTTAGCCTTGGGTCTACCTAGGAAAGCATAGCACTGGTCTCCCTGCCCTCCACTAGTCAAAGTTGTCCCCCTACTACCAGAATGTGTGGAGGCATCACCCGCTCCTCTTCCTCTGATGTGTCCACCTCTGTTAGTATGACCTCTACCATGGCCCCTAGTTTGTGAGGCTATACCTTTAGATGATGGTGCTAGATCTCTGATTGATGCTGCAAAATAAAAGTAGTGAGGCCTAGAATGAGTCCACATGGGACACTGTCAAACCATATGATTCAAATATCCATACCCAAAATAAGATTTAGGGATGGATGACTGCTGTGAAGAAATAGGACGGATACTGCAACCACCCCGACCCCCAGGTCTCTATTGTAAATCGGAGGAACTCTGACCCAAACTATAAGAATTATGAGGACCTCACCCTCTCTCTGATACCAAAAGTACTGCGTGAATCTCACGGTGCTAGAATGATCTACCTCCCATAGTCATACCTCAGCCCACAAATGAGGCACCTGAGAACTGTCCAAATGTATAGACCCATTTGGGGTCCCCAAACTCGTCTCTCTCCATGATCTCCACCTCCTTGAAGGCACTGACCACTAGCTGAAAAGATGCTCCCTCTCTAGACAACCAAAACACTAAACTCCTGATAGAATATGCTACCCCTCTCATAAATCGGTGAATTCTCTCCATATCAATAGGAAGTATAGCTGTAGCAAACCGAGTTAGTTGGAAGAAATGAATCTCGTACTCAGAAACTGTCATAATGCCCTATATCAGACTCTTGAATATCAATTGGCTTTCCTCTCGGACACTTCAAGGGAAACATCTATCATAAAAAGCATTGGAAAATATCTACCAAGTCATTGGAGGAGACCTAATTGGAAGATATCTCGAATAAGTCCTCCACCACTCCTTAGCTTGTCCACGGAGCTAGAGGGTAACATACCGTACACCATGAGTCTCTGCTAACCCCATAACCTCAATTAAATCCCTATAAGTAGTCAAAAACTCATGAGCATCCTCGATCTTCCCACCCTAACACTAAGGTGCGTCTATATTTCTGAATCACTCATATTTATGCTACTCATTATTAGTAAAGACAGTTGCTGGAAGAATCTCGATGAAACGATCTGAAAATTTTTGAACTTTATAATGGTTGGTCAATATTAGTGTTAAACTGGTTGTGGTTGAATTTTAGTATCCATGGGTTGTATTTAAGTGGCCGGATTCAAAAAGGACCTCTTGGTGAAGTTATAGGGCTAGTTGGGCAGTGTACTGTGAAAGATCATAACTTTTGGTACGGGATGAACTGTGTGGTCTTCTATACATCAAATTGAATCTCTTTGAGTTATCTTCGCAAAGCAACTAGTTTCACTCAATTCAGAGTTCGTATGTGAAAGTTATGGCCAAAATAATGAGACTACCCATAATTGGAAGGACGCTGGAAACAAGGTTCTGGAAGTGGGCTAAGGACCGGACCACGGACCGTTTGGTGGTCCATGGTCCATGTGGGTGCACATGGGTTGGTCCAGTGAGTCCCTAGGGGTTAGGTTCCAGCCCATGGACCAAGTGTGGTCCTACGGACTACACCACGGTCCGTGAGACCCTTCACGGTCCGTGAGACCCTTCACGGCCCGTGAGGGGTCCTGTGAAGTGGGGCAGAAACTTGGCCAAGGATTTGAGGCTGGACTCCAAACTAAGTGATACTCCATGGACCAGTACATGGTCTGTGTGCAGCTACACCATCCGTGGGACCCCTCGTGAAGAGATCCAAAATGTCCCTCGAGAGTTCAAGTCGAAGTCGAGGCCAAGTGTGGCCTCACGGTGATGTACACGGACCGTGTACCAGTAAACGGTCACTGTAGACTTCTGTGCGGCACTGTTTCAGTGAATTAGTCCATTTCATTAATGATTAATTCATAATTTAATTAGATCCTATGCCCCTTTTAGACTTTTTAAGGTCTCCTAAACCCCCTAAATCAAACCCTAAACCTTTTTCATCCATTCTAACACTCCTCAATTCATTTTAAAATTCTCTCAATTCTCTTGACCTCCATTGATGAAACCTTGAAGAATTTTGGGGAAGATCATCCTTGTTGTGAAATTCTTCAATTCTCTTGGTTAATTTCAAGGTATGTGGGTTTGATTCATGGATTCCCTTTCATCCATGAAGACCCAAGAACCCTCCTCTTTAAATTGTGATTTCAAGTTTTCTTTAAGGTTGAGTTCTTTAAATTTTGAAGTATTTAATTGAATTGGATTGTGTGTTGTAGAAATTCGGTGATTTAAAGTTGATTTAAGTTTGAATTATATGAAGGTTCAATGGTTTTGATGATGATAAAGTTATGCATGTCCCTTTACTCTTGAACTATTCATGGGTAGTAATTTAATGATGTTTTGAAGGTTGATTTAATTTGAGTTTCTTATGAACTACTCTTGATTGGAATTTAAAGCATGAATTCTAGTACCCATGCTATTCTCATTGTTCCTCATGACATTTGCATGCATGATCATGGATTTTGATGAAAGTTTTGATGTGGGCTATGTCCCAAACATGTTTATGACTATGATTTTGAACAAGTATGGATTATGACTAAGTTGTGATCACACTAAGTCTATGATATGGCTCTTTGAGCAATATGGTGTTTACAAGAATATGATATGATAAGTATGATATGTATGGAGCTACTCTTATGTATAAAGTTTGACATGAAAGTTTGTTTGGCTTTTTAGCCCATGAAGCATGAGTATGAAATATGTTTGACTCTTGTTAAGTATGCATAAGAGTAATGAAAGAATGTTAGGCTTTTAAGCCCAAGTATGCATGATTTGAAGTTCAAGTGCCACGTTTCCGTTTTAAAATCATGTATATGTATACACATTCTTATGGGATGATGAGTTAGTACCGAGAAGGATTGTAGTAGTAAGTGGGCAATCCCTAAGGGTCCCACTCCTTTCTCGAAACTATGTGCCAACTTAGGTTGCTACAAAAATAGGAGGAACGTAAGGTATGCTTTGATATGATATGCTATATTATGTAAATCCTTCCGAAATGGGAGGCCCATAAGGAAGGTGGCCATCACACCAAAATGGGAGGCCCGTAAGGTGTGGTGTAGATTACCTTTGGCAAGTAATCTTCTCCGATCCAACGGGAGGCCTCATTGGGCAAGTTCATGTTGTAGCTCACATGAATTTGGATGTCGGTTATGGTTCCATCACCTTTATACTAAGCATTATGGCATTTCATGCATCATGATTATCATGGCATATTGATATATTATCCTTTCTTATATTCACTTCTATATATGTGCCTTTGCCATGTAGGTTGTTATAGGTTCATGTGCATATACATTTGCATGCCCGCATACTTAGTGTTTTATTGTGCTAACCCACACTCTTGTCTACATGTTCTAACCATATAGGGACCAACGACGACCTCTATCTACCTTTACACGACGAGTGATCTCCCGAAGCTACTAGCTTGTGGTGGGCCCTTTTGTTCAAGGGTAATAGCTATCTCCTATCTATCTTGTAATTGTTTACTTTCTTATTTCATGTATTGAGGGTGAGCCCCAAGATTCAAGATAGTTTTTTTTTTACATATTTATTATTTTAAATGTATGAGGTTTGAAATTTTTTCATGAGATATTTTATAACTCTTATTTTAGAGACTATAGTTGACATAAACTTTTTTAAAGAACAAGCTACGTCCCATGGGCAAGAGTTGACACAGTTTTTTGTATTTTATTTTTTGAGATGTTCTATAACTCTTGTCTTAGAGGTAAGACTTAGATCAAGAACTTTACAAATTATGTCTTATGAGCAAGACTTGACAGTATTACATAGTCTATAACTCTTGTATTTTGGCCCAAAGACTTCCAAACAACAAGTTAAGACCCAAAGACTTGTTTGACACTATCACATTATGTCTTGATTTTTTAGATGCTCTGTATCTTTTGTCTTAGAGGCAAAACTTAGACCAAGAACTTAACAACTTAAGCCTATAAGCAAGACTTGACAACTATATTGTGTTTTGATTTATCATATATATAACTTTTACATTATGTTTTGATTTAACATATATAAAACTTTTGTCTCTTAGTCCATAGACTTCAAAACAACAAGTTAAGCTCCATGGGCAAGACTTGACATGTCACATTTTGTTTTGATTTATGGGGTACTCCATAACTATTGTCTTAGAGATTAGACTTGTTAGTCCAAGGACTTCAAAACAACAAGTCAAGTCTCGTGGGTAAGATTTGACATTACCACATTACGTATTGATTTATGAGATATTCTATAATTTTTGTCTTAAAGGCAAGACATAGACAAAAAATTTCACAAGTTACGTCCCATGGACAAGATTTTAAAAAATAAAAATAGACAAAAAGAAAAAATAAAGAAAAAAAAGAAGAGAAAAAATGATTTAAAAAAAGAAACAGAAAAAACTACAAGAAAAAAGAAAAATTAAAAGAAAAAAAATAAAAAAATAAAGAAAGAGAAAAAATAAAAGTTCAAAAAAAAAAAGAAGAAAAGGACAAAGAAACAAAGGAGAAAAATAATAAATAAAAGAAAAATAAAGAAAGAGAAAAATAGAAAAATTGAAAAACAATTGAGCATTGAGAGTTTTTTAAAAGATATTTAAAGTGTAGAGGGGTAAAAATATTTTTAATTCAACTTAACGTGAAAAAGGAGACATTTTTGTAAGACTTCTCTTATAGAGAGCAAAATATCAAGATCACTGCATTTGGTGAACATTCTATGTAATTTTCTCTCACTGCTTTGGTCAATCATTCCTCAAAGTACGACTGTTTCTTTCTCAAAGATATGTAGGATATATTAGGGGTTATGTTCACAAATACCCCTTTTAGGGGATGGTCTTGATCAAATGCCCCTAATAAGGGTGACTTTGCAAAAATACCCTCCATTCCTTTAAAAATATATTTTTGGACAAAATTGCCCCTCAGCTATGAGGTCCCATTATTTTACGCCAAACCTGCCTTATGGGAAAGAATTTCGTTATTTCCCCTTCGTAAACCTGCCTTATGGCCCAGAATTTACACTACTTTTTATTTTTATTCTTTTCATTATTTTTTTTTTGGTTAGTATTTTGTTTCTTTTTTTTATTTCTTTCTATTTTTTTCTTATGTTTATTTTTTCTTTCTTTTTTTCTAATTATGGAATTATAAATAATATTTATTTTATATATTCTATATTTATTTTAAATAAAATGATTTCTAAATTCAAGT
>JBCEWC010002116.1:0-36326 GCA_038996855.1 Solanum aculeatissimum
TACATGCTTTAGCTTCCGCATTTCCGAACCGATGATGAGTGTAATGATGCTATGATGGCTTGATCGAGGGTCTTCGGTTCCTTTTTCGCCATGTCACATCTAGGCCCCCTATTCGGGTCGTGACATTATTAGTTGTTCTTCCTTGTTTTTCTTTTTCTTTTCTCTTTTTTTCGTATCTAGTTTATTCTGCTTATGGGTTTTTGAGACGAGGATTTTCAAAAAATAGTCTCTCTACCTCTATGAAGTAGTGGTAAGGTTTGCACACATTTTTACCCTCCCCAGACCCAACTTGTGGGATTCCGCTAGGTATGTTGTTGTTGTAAAGAGTTTTTAAAGACTTAAAATTTAAAGTTTTGAGTTTTGAGGTCATCTTGAATTTAAAGTTTTAAAATGTAATTTCATCATTTCCATCATCTCTAGAATGCAGAATTTGGTCAAAGAGAATTGATGGGATTGAATTAACAGTTAAAACGAAGATTTTTTATCCAAACTTACATATTAGTTGAATTTGGATCATAGTTTGACTTTGGTCAACATTCGAAGTTCAGAAGCTCAAATCAAAATTTTGACAACTCCAATGGTTTTGGATGGTAAAACTAACGCTAGAAATGGTCTTGTTGTAATTTTTAGAGTTCCTGAGGGAATTTTAAGTTTTAACTAGTTTCTTTGAGTTCTATCGGTTTTCGAGCCAAGGAGGCCTTGATTTTGAATTTTGATAGTTCCATTGAGTTAGAAATATCAAATTTGATAGGTTTGCATATTTAGTTTGTCTCCACGGGTTATGAGGGTCCATTCTGAGTTTTGCTATAGCTATTTTGACTATAATCTAGTGCAGAAGAAATAAAGCTCCGCATTATCGGCATTGGCCTCCACATTCATGGATTCTTATCTTCCCTGATCGTGACAGTTAGCACGTATTCGCAGAGGTGTTTCTAGTTTGACATCCATGTTCGTGGATTACTAGGTGACTTAAAACAATAAGCACGAGTTTAGTAATGGAAAATAAGGGTTTTCACCATTTTTAACATTTCTAAGCTTAGTTGAGGAGACTTTTAAGGAATTCCAAGATAAAGCTCTTGGGTAATGTATTTCTAACTTATATCTTCAATTTTTATTGATTAATTCATGATTTTAACGTCAAAAATTGGATTTTGAATTGGGAAATTTGGGATTTTCTTGGACATTGATTTTTCATTAAAAAAAGTGATGATTTTGAGCTCATTTCAAGTCTTTTTTCAAAATAACTTTCACCATTAGATTTTTTATTACTTGAAAAATATTTTCATGTAGAAATTTTCAGATTTGGGGAACCTTTTATGGTATGAGATTTTTGGACCATTTTGCTCTTTTCACTCAAATTGCTTGATTTTAGTATCCTTAGTTTCGTAATGTAATTGTGATTCTATATTTGACTGGATTGTGGTAATTTGAAGTATCATAGAAGGGGGGAAACGCTTTGATTTGAGTTGATTTACACTTTAATTAAGGGGAAAAGGCTTTGATTTGAGTTGATTGAGACTTTAATTAAGGCAAGTGGACTTCTAACATTTTGTTAAGTATGATTGAACCTTGTATTATCCTATGTGAGTGGGTTTGGGTGATTTGTGTCATTAAATGGGATAGAATTATACTATTATAGACTTTGATTATGGAATTTTGGATTGGATAATTGTAAATATTGTGAATCTTTGACTTGTGAAATAAATGTGGGATTATGAATACTTGTGAACTTGTGGGTTATCTGTTATTGATATTGAGATTGTACTGATATTGAGTTTTGTACTTATATTGAAGCTATTTGGTAATGAGGTTAAGTACTTGATTATGAGAAAATGAATTATGTGGATATCCTGCATCCACTCATGATTATGAGAGTCATACTTGTGATATGATGATACTTATATGCTTGATATCCCGTTTGAAATGAAAAGCTGAAGAAAAATGGTTTCGGCTAGAAGAAACGAAAAGTCAAAGGAAAATGGTTCTGGCTAGATTTGAAAGTTAATTGTCGAAGAAAAATAATTATGGCCACTAGATAGTCCATGTGTGGCCCCCATGGGTTTCGATCTAATATGATCAGCAGATGTGTATCCTAGGACAAACATACCTCATAGATATCTAGCATTGCATCACATTAACTACATTTCATACCGTTCATTCTATTTCATATCATTCATTCCATTTCAGATCATTATTTTCTTGAAATTGTTATATATACCATATCTGATGTGTTCAATGCTTTGAACCTTGTACATTGTTGAGATTGAACTATTAAAAGATTATGATATATGTTGATAACTTGAGTCATGTACATTGTGAAAATAGGACTATTGGGATATTGTGTTATGAGACAGTAACTACTTATATTACTAATAAACTATTCTACTACTTGACTCTGGGGATCAACTAATTATTCTGAGATAGTACTCTATAATGTGTATACATATATATATATTGTTGTTGTGCTGGACCTTTTTTTAGTGCAGATGTGTAGTTCAGCGGTATGTGGTCGGGTAGATAAGAGTACTTGTGCTCTTCATTGTTTTACTTCAAGTTTAGTTTTCATTTGTTGAGTACCGTATTGTTTAGTGCTAACCCCTTGCTATATTTTTGTAGGCTATGAGCCCAGTTCCTCCTAATTAGATTTCTCACTGTCAGACCGAGCTTCAAGATTCTTGAGAGGTAGTTGCTTATGTCTTCAGTAAGCCCTCGACGATTTTATATTTATGTTATCTTCTATTTGAGAACTAGACATTGAGACTTGTATTTTCTTTTGAGTGTTATTATCTAGTGACTTGTACATGTGAGACTAGTTCTAGGATAGTTTTAGTTCGATTTCCTTAAACGTATCAACTATTTTAGAATTTTTTATCTTCTAGTTTTATTATTATATTAGACTGTTCAATTTAAGCTAACTTGCCTTGGTGGGATAGGTAAGTGTGATCACCCTAGATGTTGGGTCATGAAAATTGGATATCAGAGCCCCAGGTTCATAGGTCTCACATGTGTACAAGCATAGTCTAGTAGTGTCTTGAAAATTGATGCAGAGACGTTCATTACTTATCCTTGAGAGGCTATAAAGATTGTTAGAAAATTCTATTTTACTTTTTTTAACCAAGTTGTGTATGGGTTCTTGTTCAAGTGTTAAGTGGTCATGTATCCTTTTGATAGATGGCGGGGACTATATTTGCAGCATCTAGGGACGAGGGAAGGCAGCCCTCGAGATTGCTATTAATACCCCAGATAGGGGTAGAGGTCAAGGCTGAGTCATAAGTTGAGGTAAGGTATGGGGTCCAGGAGCAGCATCGGCTAAAGATTATGAGCAGGGTATCTCCCCTGAGTCAGCTACAGATCCTAGAGAGGAGCATATTTCCCCTGAGTATGCAGCAACACCATTATTATATAATACACTTTTGAGAGTTTGAGTGTGCTTGAGACTATAAGGAAAACAGGTAGCCCTACTGGCATACCAAATACATCTCAGACCCGAGTAAAGGTTCAACTTTTTGGATTAGCAGCAGGCCTCTAATGCCCAAGTACAGGCGAGCCAGCCGCCAGCAGCATCCATTGTTGAGGTTTCTCTAATAGCTACCTTGACCAATGATGAGCAGCATATATATAAGAGATTCAGAAAGATGGACCCACCTTAGTTTTATGGTGGGAAGACTGAGGACACACATGAGTTCTTATTTACTTGTAGAGAGCTACTTGACACTTTGGGCTAGCAGAGACTCACAGTGTTTGATATGTTACTCTTTAACTTTGTGGACTAGCCAAGGAGTGGTGGTGAACTTATTTGGGGTCTTTTCCAGTTGGGTCTCATTTATTGACTTGGGAGACATTCTCTAGTGCTTTCTATGACAAATTCATCCCTTGGAGTGTTAGAGAGGAGAGTCACCTAAGATTTGAGAGTCTAAGGCAGGGTAATATGATAATTTCATAGTACGAGTTCTTCTTCTTCCAGTTAGCCCGACATGCTACAGTCATCCTTCCTATTGAGGTAGAGAGAGTTTGCCATTTTGTGAGGGGATTGACATATTCCATTAGGCAGGCAGTCTTCTGGGTATTCAAAGATAGGGCATCATTTCAGTCGGTGGTTAGTTCCACTAAGGAGGTAGAGCTCATGGCACGAGAGGAGTTTGGGGACCCCAAAAGGGTTTATACATCCGGTTAGTTCTGAGGTGACTCATTTGGAAGCAGAGGTATGGCTAGAAAGGGTAAATTATTTCAGCACCATGGGGTTCATGCAGCACTATCGGCATCTAAGGTAGGACAAGGTCCTCGTGATTCTCATAGTTTGGGTCAGATTTCCTCTATTTCACAATAGAGGCATGTGGGATGAGGTAGCTATAATATTCCTCCAATTTCTTTTCAATAGAGATCCACCCCTAAATTATGTTATGGATGTGGATCTCCATATTGTCTGATTTGATATTATCCCATGCAGACATATATTGGGCCCCACCACTCATATATCAAAGCACCGATCAAAGATTCCAACACCACCAATTTGAGGTACAACCACATAAACTAAGGGTCGAGGTAGAGGTCATTTTGACAGAGGTAGACGCACTAGAGGTAGGGGAACGGGTGATACCCTTGCATAGTCTAGTGGTAAAGGGATAACTTTGAACAGTGGAAGATGGGGAGGTCAATGTTATGCTTTCCCAAGTAGACTCGAGGTTGAGGCCTCGGATATTATTATCAAAAGTATTATTCCAGTTTGCCATCGCCCTGCATCTGTGCAATTTGATCATGACTCTACTTATTCATATGTGTTTGCATATTTCTCATCGAGGTTTGATTTTCCATGTGATCATATGTCTATGCTTGTTCATGTTTCAACCCCTGTAGCTGAGCCTTTAGTAGTGGATCGGGTGTACCAATCTTGTCTTGTGTCTTTGGTGAGTTATAATACATGGATGGACATGATTATCCTAGATATGGTAGATTTTAATGTTATTTAGGAATGGATTAGTTATTTCAGTATCGTGATATTCTTGATTGCTATGCCAAGACCATGACCTTAGTCATGTCAGGTAGACTAAGGATAAAGTGGATAGGTTTGAGGGGTTCCCAAAGGTTGATTGATATAGGGTGTTTGGATTATTAAGCATTTATTCATGATACTATTGCTGAGCCACCTTTCGTGGATTCTATTCCTGTAGTTTGTGAGTTTCTGGATGTATTTCCAACGAACCTACGGAGAGTCCATCCTAATAGGGATATTGACTTTGCTATCGACCTTAAGTCGGGCACAAAGCCCATTTCTATTGCTTTATATCGTATGGCTCTAGCTAAGTTGAAGGAGCTAAAAGAGTAGCTCCAAGATTTATTACGCAAAGGGTCCATTTGCCCTAGTATTTTACCTTGGGGTGCCCTAATTCTATTTGTGAAGAAAATGGATGGCTTTATGAGGATGTGCATCCATTATCTTTAGTTGAATAAGGTGACTACTACGAACAAGTATCCACTTCCTCGTATTGATGATTTATTTGATCAGCTTCAGGGAGCAGTGTTGTTCTCTAAGATCGATTTGAGATCAGGGTACCATCAATTGCAGATTCAACCTTTAGATATTCCTAAGACAGCCTTTCGGACTAGGGATGGCCATTATGAGTATCTTGTCATCTCTTTTTGTTTAACTAATGCCCCTACAGCATTCATGGAGTTGATGAGTGAGGTGTTTCAGTCGTATTTGGATTCATTTGTGATAGTCTTCATTGATGACGTCTTTGTTTATTCTAAGACCTAGGAGGATCATGTGAAACATCTGAGAATTGTGCTTCAGAGGCTTGGGGAGGAGAAACTTTATGGTAAACTCTCCAAGTGTGAGTTTTGTTGTGTTTTGTGGCATTGTTTGGGCATGTGGTGTCCAAGGAAGGCATCCAAATTGATCTAGCGAAGATTGAGGTCGTTCAGGGTTGAACTAGGCCTACCTCAGCTACAGAGATTCACAGTTTTATGGGTTTAGATAGTTATTATTGTATTTTTTTTCAGGGTTTCTCTAATATTGTAGCCCCACTGACCAAACTCACTCAGAAAAATATTATTTTTATTGGTCTGATGAGTGTGAAGAGAGCTTCCAAACACTTAAATTGTTGACTACAAATCTTATTTTGACCTTGCCAGAGGAAGATGTTGATTTCATGATTTATTGTGATACTTCGGGGATGGTGTTAGGTGGAGTGTTGATGCAAAAAAGGAAGGGGATTCCCTATGCTTCTAGGTTGTTAAAGGCCTATGAGAAGAATTATCCTACTTATGATTTAGAGTTGGCGATAGTAGTTTTATGTTAAAGTTATGGCATCACTATCTATATGGAGTCCATTATGAGATCTTTACTAACCATCGCAGCTTACATTATATTTTTAGCTAGCGAGATCTGAATTTGAGGTAAAGAAGGTGGATTGAGCTCCTGAAAGACTATGATTTGACTATACTAGATTATCTCGGGAAAGCCAATTTAGTGGTTAATGCATTGAGTAGGAAGGCTTCCAGCATAGGGAGTCTTGTGGCTATTCGGGTTGAGGAGCGACCTTTACTAGAGATGTTCAAAAATTGGTAAATGGGGTGGTGAGATTATAACTTTCAGATAAGGATTGAGTGCTTGCTTTCGTAAAGGCCCATCATCTTTGATAGATCAAATTCGTGAGAGGGAGTTTGAGGAAGAGAAGTTGCATATCATTCGAGACAAGGTGGTTAGAGGTGAAGCTAGGGAAGTGGTACTTGATTTTGATGATGTTTTGGGGATTGGGAGTTGTATTTGTGTGTATAATATAGGTAACTTGATCAAGATAATCTTAGAGAAGGTCCATTGTGCTAGATATTTTATTCATCTGAGGACAGCAAAGGTGTATCATGACTTGAGCCAACACTACTAGTGGTGTGGCATGAAGAAGGATATATCAGAGTTTGTGGCTAGGTGTTTGACATGCCAGCAGGTCAAATGTGAGCATCTGTGACCAGGTGGTGAGTTACAGAGGATGCCTATTCTCAAGTACAAGTGGGAATGAATTACCATGGATTTCATGTTAGGTTTGCCTTCTACAATTAGTGGCTTTGATTCTATATAGGTGGTGGTGGACTGATTATCTAAGTTCACCTATTTCATTCCAGTCAAGGTGAAGTACACGTCTGAGAAGTTGGCTCAGCTCTACATTAGTGAGATTATAAGGCTTCATGGAGCTCCTATTTCTATTGTGTCAAACCATGATTCATTGTTTACATCCCACTTTTGGAGGGCCTTATGGCATGGTATGGGTACTCAATTGGATATGAATACAACTTTTCACCCTCAGACCGATGGGAAATTTAAGAGGACCATTCAAGTGTTTGAGGATATGATACGAGCATGTGTCATTGACTTTAGTGCCAGATGGGATCAGCACTTGGCCTTTGCAGAGTTTGCTTACAACAACAGTTACCACTCTAGTGACCAGATGGCTCCATTTGACCCTCCATTCCACGACCCCTGTCTATGACTCGCCGTTCCTTCTAAGGGTCATGGATACCCTTCGTACTTCAACTCTCCGAACTTCAAAATTTCTCTAAGTGACCGTCCCATTTATGAGGTCATTCTATGGCTCATAAAACTAACCACAAGTCATAGATAGGCTCGTGCATCCCTACTCTAGAACCAATTATGCATTTCTCTTCAAATTCCATTCGTTTAACCTATGGGGACTTACAGAAACCATGAGCATGTTTCCTATCTCTTCTCGAGAAATAAGTGGAATATAACTTTACAAAACTATGCTCACCAATCTATTTTGGAGAAGAAGAGTCGTTCTCAAGTAGTGTTCGATCGATTACGTAAAGATAGTTTTCAGTGCTAGTTATCTAGTTACAAAGGTGACCCATATGCTTTTGCTTTTGTATCTCTCTAAAATTGCAATCATGGTAAAATACTTGATTTATTTAATCATCAGGGACACTCATGCATACTCTACAAATCAAAATAGAAAATGAAAGACTTGTTATTCAATAGTATAACATGATTAATATACCCATTTCAATCAAGGTGTATCTTTATCTATTCAAAATTTTAATAAGTTGATTGAAAAAATACACACTTCTCTACAGAGAATTAGAATTTTGATATGATTGTAGGTTGCCCAGGATTCGAACCCAGAATGGAGGCATTTTTTGAAAATCACAGAGAACAAGCATTAGAGAAAATTTTACAGTAGACTTTTTTGCATGACATAGATCATAAAAGAAGTAAAGATTTTCTAAAATTTCTCATAACCTCCTGCTCATAAATGTGGCGTGTTTCACACTCATGAATAAGACTCTACTTGATGTGGCATGTTGGACTCCCTAGGACACTTTAAAATCTTGTGCTCTTATATCAAATTTTTCACAGACCAAGGCAGGCCCTAGGTGTGACACGACGATTAGGATTTCCAAGTAAATCCAAATCAAGCCTTTTAGAACATCATAAGAATATGTAGGAAAATAAAGTATCAAATACATGTTTACAATAGGTTAAAGATAAAGCAAATCTCAAATACTTCAACAAGAAAGAAGCATCAATAGTCAAAAAAGAAACAAATCGTAAATTATTTATATAAATTTCTTCCTCTACTTCTCCATTTAAGAAGGTTGTCTTAGTATCCATTTGAGGAATTTCAAGATCATGTATAACTACTAGTGCTACTAATACCCTAATAGATGTTATTCTTGTTACTAGCAAGTATGTGTCAAAGTAATATAGACCTTTTTTTTGTGTGTGTGCAGCCTTTGACCATAGGTCTAGCCTTATATTTGTCAATAGTGTCGTTAACTTTCTTTTTTTCTTTTAAAGATCCATTTTGATCTTAAAGATTTATTTTCAATAAGATCGACCAATTTCATGTGTGATTATTCTAAATTAATTTGATCTCACTAATGACTGCTTCTTTTCAAAATGATGATTCAAAAGAAGACATTATTGCTTTAAAAATTTGAGGCTTATTTTTTAGCAGGAATGTTATAAAATTTAGTCCAAAAGAAGTAGATATCCTTTGATGTTTTCTACATCTTGGATCCTCTTTATTTTATGTACTTTACTTTAGTTTTTCCCAAGGTCATTTAGATCTTTTGCTTGAAGACTCACATTTTGTTTTTGTTTTAATAAATATGCTCAATCAACTTGATATTATCTGACTCCATTATCGCATAAACATGAATCTTGGGATTATCAAATTTTTTAATAAAAATTTATAGGTATTACTATTCGTAGGATATCCAATAAATACACAATTCATAATTTTAAAATTAATTTTTATCCTTTTGAGTAAATAAACTTGTCTTTTTGCTAAATACTCTCGCTCTTTGAAATATTTCAAATTGAATTTTCTTCCTTTCCACAATCAAATGGAATAGAATGAGTTTTGTTATGAGGCATCCTATTGAGTAATCGATTGGTCGTAAGGATAATTTTTTCCAACAAGCTCAGCGGTAAATCAAAACTTATTAATAAAGTATTCATCATTTTTTTTTAATGTTTGTTTTTCTTTCCTCAATTTTGTTTGATTATTGTGTGTAAGGGATAGTTATTTGATGAATAATACCATATTCTAACCATAACTCTACAAAAGGAGATTTGTATTTTCCACCCCTATTATTTTAAATCATTTTTATCTTTTCATTCAATTGATTCTCTACTTTATTTTTATATTGCTTAAATACGCCAATTGCTTCATCCTTACTATTAAGAAAACGCACATAATAATATCGAGTGCAATCGTCAATAAAAATTATAAAATACTTTTTCTCACAAGGAAACAATATTGACTTCATACAATATATATATATCTGTGTGAATTGAGTGTAAAAGATTTGAATTCCTATCAATAGACTTATATGGATGTTAACAAACTTGGATTCAACACAAATTTCACATTGATTTTATTACATTCGAACTTCAATAATACTTCTACATTGATCAACTTTCGCAAGATTTTGTAATTGACATATCCTAAATAAACATGCCATAAAGCATTTGACTCCAATAAGCAAACCGAAGATGAATTCTTATTAATACTGTCAACAAACATTATATTTAGCTTGAAAACGTCCTCAGTGAGGTTTCCCTTCCCTAAGAACATTTTGTTTATTGTCAGTTTTATTTTTATTTTTTCCCTTACACATTATGTTTTTATTACTAGTTTTGATTTTTTTTATTTTGAAAACTTACTAGAATCTTTTTGTTTATTACTTTCACAAAATTTTGTGACAAAAGATTTTATTTTACAAAAATTTTTGTTCTAAGTGATTTTCTAGGATAGATTGATTGACATTCTAATAAAGATTAGACCAACAATCCTAAGAGAATTATTTCCCTCAAGTATCGAGATTAATGAAATATATCCTCCCAGAATAAAATGATCTTACTCACTGTATTGGTACTTAAAATCACATTGTCAGTGAATCACTCAATGATAGTTGTTCACAACAAATTTTAATGTGATAGAAAATAAATTTCTCACAAATAAAATATGAAGAAATATAATTTTATTGATAAATAATGTGGGTACAAATCTGTTAATCCATTGATTCTTCTCTCCTTAGATTTCTCCATGATTTGAGGGCCGTTAGTGGCGTATTTCTTGAAGTAAGGATGATTTTGACCTCCTTAAGTCATAATATTTTGATCTCTCTATGTGATATTTGAGATGTCTTTTCAAGGGAATATAATATCTTTATATAAGCATGAATTAGGGTTTAGGGTAGAGTAGCTTCCAAGAAATTCTTATTGAAATAAGACTAATTTTGTACAGTCCTACGAAATTTTAATGACTACAACAGTAAAGTATACTAAAATTTATTTATGCAGGAGAAAAATAAGTTCAAAAATTTATTATTAGAAATGAGAGAAAAATCATCTATTGATAGATAACATAAGGTGTATATTGTGCCTTATCAAAAAAGTCACAACTTTAGAGGATAAAATTTGCGTCAAGAAAATAATGATCAAGAACGAAAATATCGCACCAATTGTAATATTTAATATCAAGTATGTGAGTGTTACAATCTTTGTAAATCATCTGATTCGTCTTTTCAAGTGTAAATTCAAGGGCTCTTGAGCTTGATCTTAAATTTAAAATTTGTTCTTCAACTTTGAATTAGTTCTTGTTCTTGATCTTGAAACTTGAATTTGTTCTTGAGCTTGATCTTGCATCCAAGGGTTTGCTTTAAGCTTGTTATTGAATTTGAATGCTTGAGTATTTCAATTCTTGAACTTGTAGAGAAATTTGCAGTGTTTAATTCATGAGTTTTCTCTAACTTTTTGTTAGAATTCTTGATGTCCTTTTTTTGAATTATAAAACCCCTATTTATATTTGTAGAATAGAGGAATAATAATAAGAAATACTTCCCTTCAGCCAATCAGATTTAAGCAACATACATATTGGGCTTTGCTGAAATGGCTTGTCATTTTGACACATGACATGATCCTATTGACTTCTTTGTTTGATTTGGCGTGCCACTTCATTTGACACATGGCGCCAAGATGGGCCTCTAGGACGAAATAATTGAGCTTATTAATTTGGACTCATTTATTGTAGCCCAAATCAATTAATTTGGGTTTTAATTAAATTTGTATTTATTGGACTTAAATAATTAACCTAATTATATTAATCCATAACATTTATTTGGACTAATATATTCATGAATTTAATACAATTTGAATTATTTTACAATTTATATTTAATAAATTTTAAATGATTACAAATGTCTCCTACTTCAAGTCTGATTGAAATATTTTATCATTTAAACACTAGACTTGAAGTATTAATTTAATATTATAATAAGTATTATTATAATATTATTGACATAATATTATAATCTTATTATTATAATATTATGTATAAAATAAAATTATTCCTAACTTTACCTTATTTGAAAAAAAAGAATGTTTGACCTTTTCCTTCCGCTTGTTTTTTTCCTTTTTTCTTCCTTTTCTTCTTTCTGCTTTCTTTCTCTCCTTTTTTTTCCTTTTTATGGTCTTTTACGACCACTTTTTTTCTTCTTCTTCTTTCTTTCTTTCTTTTCCTTTTTTCTTTTTTCTTTTTTTTTCTTTCCTTGGTATCTACATGTACCATTTTTTTTTCCTTTTTCTTCTTATTCTTTTTTTCCTTCTTTCATTCTTTCCTTATTCTTTTTTTTCCGTTTCTTTTTTAACAACACCGTATCAATAGGGGTGTGTTTTTTTATATTTTTCAATCAAATTTGAAGTCCAACCCTTAGACGTCATTATTGATGTATGACTTTCTTTTTTTTTCTTGTTCAACCATTTTTTTGCAGGTCAAAGGAAGCAATATTTGTGTTTTACGAATTCGATAATGCAAGAATTTGATCTTGAGCTGTGAAGGGATGTGTTCCACATCTCCGCCTTGAGATCACCAATTCAAGGCTTTACAATATTTCAAATATTTAAACATATGAGATCATCAATTTGAAGCTTTATAATGTTTCAAATGTTTAAACATATGAGATCACCAATTCGAAGCTATACAATGTTCCAAATGTGTAAACATAAGGCGTGAAGGGATGTGTTCAACATCCTTGCCTTGAGATCACCAATTCAAGGCTTTATAATATTCCAAATGCTCAAATATAAGGCGTGAAGGGATGTGTTTAACGTCCCCGCCTTGAGATCACCAATTCGAGGCTTCACAATATTCCAAATGCTCAAAGATAAGGTGTGAAGGGATGTGCTTAACGTCCCCGCCTTGAGATCACCAATTTGAAGTATTACAATGTTCCAAATGTTTAAACATAAGGCATGAAGAGGTCATCTTAAGGTGCAAAGGGATAATTTTTTATCCACCTTAAGGCATGAAAATTTAGATATCCTTTTAAAGATAAACCCACAAAAGGGGTCATCTTAAGGTGCAAATGGATAAATTTTGTCCACCTTAAGGCATGAACATTTAGAGTCCTTTTAAGGATAAGCCCACAAAAAGGTCAGATTAAGGTGTAAAGGGATAATTTTTTGTCCACCTTAAGGTATAAAAATTTAGAGATCCTTTTAAAGATAACCCCACAAAAAGGGTTCGCTTAAGATGCAAAGGGACAAATTTTGTCCACCCTAAGGTATAGAATTTAGAGATCCTTTTAAGGATAAGCCCGTGAAAAAGCCAGCTAAAGGTGAAAAGGGACAAATTTTGTCCACTTTAAGACATAAAAATTTGGATATCCTTTTAAGGATAAACCCACAAAACGGCCAGCTTAAGGTAAAAAGGGACAAATTTTGTCTACCTTAAGACACAGAAATTTAGAGATCCTTTTAAGGATAAGCCTGTTACAAGGTCAGCGTAAAGTGCAAAGGGACAAATTTTGTCCACCTTAAGGCATGGAAATTTAGAAATCCTTCTAAGGATAAACCCACAAACGGGGTCAGCTTAAGGTGCAAAGGGACAAATTTTGTCCACCTTTAGGCATGATGATTTAGAGATATTCTTGGGGCATAAAGGGATGAAAACTTGTCTTTGCCCCAAGAAAGGACATTTGAGGGAATCCTCACGATGCAAAGATATAGTTACTCATTTTTGCTTTAAGGTAAATTTAAAGGTCAAGAGGCTTCAACTTTCAGACTCAACAATTTAAAGAATTTGACTTATAAACATGATGAATTTAAAACTTCAACTTTAAGAAGAACAGAATTTGAAGACTTCAAATTACAGGTTTTGAGAATTTAAAGTCTTTAATATGCATACTTGATTGATTTGCACTTGAAGAATTTGCAGACTTTAACTTACGGATTTGAAAATTATAAATGCTTCAACTCGCATACTTGGAGGCTTTGAACACTTCAACTTGCAAACTCGAACAATTTGAAGACTCCAACTTGTATACTTGAAGGATTCAAAGACTTCACCTTGCATATACTTGAAGGATTCAAAGACTTCATATTGCATATACTTGAAGGATTTGAAGACTTTGATTTGCATATTTGGAGAATTTGAACACTTCAACTTGCAAACTCGAAGAATTCAAAGACTTCAACTTGCATACTTGAGTAATTTGAAGACTTTGATTTGCATACTTGGAGGATCAAAGATTTCAACTTGCAAACTCTAAGAATTTAAAAACTTCAACTTGTATACTTGAAGGATTCAAAGACTTTACCTTGCATATACTTGAAGGATTTGAAGACTTTGATTTGAATAGTTGAAGAATTTGAACACTTTAACTTGCAAATTCGAAGACTTCATACTTGAAGAATTTGAAGACTTTGAGTTGTATAATTGGAGGATCAAAGATTTCAACTTGCAAACTCGAAGAATCTGAAGACTCCAACTTGCATATTTGAATAAATTAGAGAATTCACCTTGCATACTTGCAGAATTTAAAGACTTTAATTTATATACTTGGTTAATTTGAGAACCAACTTGTAGACTTCAACTTGCAGACCAAAGGAATTTGAAACTTTAATTTGCAAACTTGACCAAATTTGAAGACCTCAAGCATATTATTGAAGAAGCTCACATTCCATAAGGGTTTGCCCCCAGAAGGAATCAGGTGGGACATATAATATTTCTTACACTTATGCAACTGAATTTAGAATATAATTATAAGTGCCTATGTTCCTCAATGAAGAGGAAGGGATGAGTGTTTTTTTCCCTACGTCGCCCCTTTCGAGGTTTTCAACCTAGCAAATATTTTATTGGTGTCCTAATATTTACCTAGGCCGCTTCTTTCAAGATTTTCAACCTAGCGGACATTTTTTAGGGTGTCGTACACAATTTATACTCTTGTGATCCAGGAGTATGGCATAATTTTATACTTGTATTTCAAGGAGCACCATTTGTCTTAAGGATAGTACCTCTTAAATTTTTTATATTTATAGGACCGATCCTTATGCCATATACATCGACAAGCTTATAAACACCATTTGAGTATACTTTTTATACTATATATGGTCCATCCCACTTCAAGGTAAATTTTCACCCAAACTTACGTGAAGTGATAATGGACCTTCTTACTACAAAGACTTATCTAAAACTTGAAAACACCTTGAGCGAACCTTATTATTGAAAGCGCGAGACAAATGAGCTTGATAACATTCAAGATTTTGTTGGGATTCTAACCTTTTTTCATCAAGTGTTTCTAATTTGACAAGATGTAGTCAAGCATTTTATTCTTCAGTGAGCCCTTTTTGGATAGCCAGTCTCAAAGAAGGTATTTGATGCTCAAGTGGCAAGACTGTTTCAACTCTAAAAGCAAGTTAATATGGGGTTACTTGAGTTGTTGTATAGTATATTATCTTGTATGCCCATAAAGCTTCTGCTATTCTTTCATGTCAATCTCTCTTGGACTTAGAGACAACTTTATTCAACAGATTACATAAAATCTTATTGAATGTCTCTGCTAGACCATTAGCGATAACATTATACATAGAAGATTTCCACTGCTTGAAGCAAAAGAGATCACAAATTTTATTCATCAACTTGTTATCAAATGACTTTCCATTGTCCGTTATTATGTATCGTGGAATAAAAATTTGGTAGATAATGTTCACTCGAATGAAGTTTGCAACATTCTCCTTCTTGACTTCTTTAAGAGCTACAACTTCACCCTATTTTGAGAAGTAATTTGTCACAACTAAGATGTATAAGTGCCCACCAAAAGATTTTGGTAGTGGTCCAATAACATCAAATCCCCAAGCATCGAATGGCCAAGATACAATATCCAGGTGTAAAACTTTGGGTGGTTGATGTATGAAATTGACATAGAATTGGCAACCCTTGCACCTTCTAGCATAGTCTAGGCAATCTTTCACCATGTTTGGCCAATAATACCACATTCTTTTTATGTGAAAGTGGAGATTTGGTCAAGACTGGTGTGATCCACATACTCTTGAATGCACCTCTTGCAAAGCTTGGGTCGCTTCTTCCTCCCTCAAACATCACAAGAGTATTCTCTCAAATAATCTCCTATACAACGTGTCATTGTAGTAGAGAAAATGAGGCACACGATGATGAATGTCAGTCCTTCTCTTTATATCTTCTAGGAGTATCTCATAACACAATAGTCAATAATAGCTTGTTTCCAATCATCTTTATAAACCTTGGAAACAACAATGAGATATTCTAGTTCGCTTTCTACATGTTTATCTTCATTTGGTGGTGGTACAACCCATTTTTAATAGATAGTAACTTGTGTCTGCTCTGGGAGAGTTAGAGTTAAAGTTAAAGCAGCCAAGGTATTGACCCTCTTATTTTCCTTCCTTGGCACATGTTGTAAAGTTACATCTCTGAGTCATCCTATCAACTTCTGGGCACAATAGCGATAGGGGCACAGTTTAGGCTTTTTGACCTCATAGCTTCCCAAAAGTTATTTGATCACCAATTGAGAGTCACCAAAGACTTACAATCGTAATTGCTTCATATCAATGGCCATTTCGAGTCCAAGTATTAATGTTTGATACTCTACGATATTATTAGAGAAACATTGTTTCAAAGTAAAAGAGAATGGTAGGACCCACCCCCCTCTTGTGAAGTGACAAATACTATGCCTACTCCACCACGATGTGTAGCCCATTAAAGTATATTTTCCAAGGAGGTTGAATTTCAATGGCTAACACATCTTTATCAGGAAGCTCATCTATTAATTCCCAATCATCTGGTATAGCGTGATCCGCCAAAAAGTCTACTAATGCTTGTCCTTTCACAGCCTTTTGAGGAATGTATACAATCTTAAATTATTGAAACTGAAGGTACCACTTTGCTAGTCAATCACTAAGGACTGGTTTTGACATAACAAATTTGATGGGATTTGCTCTGGAAATAAGATGTACAATGTGAGCTTAAAAATAGTGCTTCATCTATTCAATCTAAAAGACTAGCACCAAACACAACTTCTCGATTGGTGAATAATTCAGCTTATTTGGTGTCATCAATCTGCTCAAGTAATAAAGGAATTTTTTTTTACTTTTACTATTTTTCTTGAGTTAGTAAAGCTCCTATAGACCTTTCTTGTGCTGCAATATAAAGTATCAATGGCTTTCTAGGAATAATAACTGTTAGGACTGGAGGTTTCGTCAGATACGCTTTGATACTTTCAAAGGCTTTGCTACACATTTTATCCTACTTGAAAGCAACACTTTTCTTCATAAGATGACTAAATAGTTGGCATCTTCCCACTAGATTCGAGATAAATCTCCTTAAGTAGGCTTACTTTCCTTGAAGATTTTTAAACTCATCAATATTTTGAGGCTCGAGCATCTTCAGAATTGCATCAAATTTGGTTTAATCAATCTCAATTTCTCGATGTCAGACAATGAAGCCAAGAAACTTTCTAGAAGTTATCCCAAAGGCAAACTTTAATGGATTCATTGTTAGTTGATATCTTTGAAGCAACTCAACACACCATTCTCAAGTTTTTCAAATGGTTTTTCCTCTTTTTTGAATTCACCATCAAGTCATCAACATAACATTTGATATTTTGTGGAGTAAGTCATCAAATAGATTTTGCATAGCCCTTTGATATATGCCGCCAATATTTTTTAAACCAAAAGGCATTACCTTGTAGCAATAAATATCTTTAGGTGTTCAAAATAATGTGAGTTCTTCATCCTTTGATAACAATCGAATTTGGTTATAGCTAGGAGAACCATCCATGAATTGCACTGCCTCATAACCAGTCGTAGCATCGATCATTAGCTCTGGAATGGGCAGCGAGAACTCATCTTTAGGGCATGCATTATTGAGATCTCTAAAGTCAACACAAACTCAAATTTGGCCATTCTTCTTCCTCACGTGAACTATACTTGAAATCCACATAGGGTATTTAACTTCACGAATGAAGCCTGCCTTAATAAGTTTGTTAACTTCTTGCTCAATCAACGGAACCAAGTCTAGCCTAAAATGTTTTAGAGTCTGCTTAACAGGACGAGCATCGTGTTTGACTGCCAATTGATGGACTGTTATATTGTAATTTAAGCCAGACATTTCTTTATAGCTCCAAGCGATGACATCCCTATATTCTTTGAGTATATTTATATAAGTCATCTCTTTATCAACTTCTAGAAAAGCACTTAAGTATGCTGGCCTTGGGTCTTCATTAGTGCCAAGGTTAACTTTCTTTAAGAGATCTGTCGTGGTCTTCACTCTTTCGAATTCTGGTAGAGCATCTTCAACATCCTTTTCTTCTTCCTTTGGATCATTGTCATTGATAAATATATGATAGCACCAAACAATACCTCTCAACTCTTCATCAATTCTTAGTTGACATGAGGCATTATTCTAAATCTGAGTTGTAACATGACATGACAAGCCTATATTTTCTTCATCTTCCTCGCGCTTTTTGGTGTAAACCACAGTGTGAGCCTTCACCTTTAGTACCTCTTTACATAAAACTATGAGTTCCACTTGCCATTTCATCCTAGAAGGAATTATACTTTTGAAGTCTTTTTGGATTATAAGTGAAGCAAGTGTTATTACTCTTAGGTAGCTTCTCTGATGCTTGTTATTCTTCTTTTTCAATGGACCTAACATCTCAAACACAGAAGTTCTCGTAGCAAGCTATCCAAGTTGATCAAATATAGAAGGTCTTTTATTAGAAGAAGCACATTCATCTTCTACAGTGATATAGTTATTGTTTGCCCTTCTTAGGAGATGTGAACCGGTGTGGTTGGCTATAGCCTAAGCCTTCGTGTGTTTGTTTGGTTATGCCTTTTGATGGGAGTTTCCCTAGCCTAAATGACTCATTATGGTTGTACCCAACCTTTGCAAATAAATTGTAAGTATTTAGATCAAAGCCTTTTGTACTTTTTGTAGGGAGCGACATATCTTGTGGCAGATTTTAAGCCATAAAACATCCCAACAACTCTGAAGACAAGTTTATTGCATCAATCTATATGATAGGAAGAGTCAATCCTATTAATGTATTCCCTTGTACACCAAATGATTGACCCTTCTTTTATTCGCTTTTGAGATATAACAGAGTGTAGAAGCTGACTTTCTTTTCAAGGGCATGGTCTTCCCTTTTTTAAACAAGGACTAGGCTCCTCGACATTGACTTTAGCTCTTTCAATAGCGACATTAGTTATTTCACCTTTAAGCTTATCAGATCTGGTTGGTGTGACGCCCTCAAGCTTTACCTCTTTTAGAACATAACTTTTCAATAGAACTTTGCATCGACAAAATATAACTCAACTTCAGTGAAAGGATTATTGTCAGCAACTATTTTCTTTTCAATTCTATCTTCGAGGTACTTCAAATATTGATAGTAAGAAGATGAGATAATTTTGTTCTCGTGCACCCAAGGCCTTCCAAGCAATATATTATATGAACTCTTTGCGTCAATCACATGAATCCATGCACTTGATCACAAATCATCCATATGAATTTCCAACTTAATAGAGTCTATAGACCTCTGCCCCCTTGATTGAATCTTTGTATCAACAAACGGATTTCGCTAAGTTCTTCAGTTGTGATACCAAGCTCTTTCAACGTGTGGATGGGTAGAATGTCGGCCCTAGACCCTTTATCTATCAAGTTTCTATTTATCTTCTTATCTAGCATGTGACCCACCATATACAAAGGACGATTGTGTAGAGTTTCACCAAATAGAAGATCATCGTCTATAAAAATGATCTTTGTATCACATGCATGTACTTCTTGGAGAGGGGGTTCCATAGGCTTTTCAGAAGATGAGAGAGACGCTTTCTATGAGATTTCACCCATTAATTCTTCTTTGTTAGCAGGAGACACCTTCGATGAAGTTTCATCCATTGTTTCTCCTTTGTCATCACTGAAACATGATGCCTCAACATTGTCTTGAGTGGCCTCCACACAGAACCAACTTGGTAAGAATTCCTCCAAAATCATAGGACATCGTGGTTTCTGGTAGTGATGCACTTCTATCTTTGACCTCTTTGGATGTTTGACTGACTTCTGCTTCTTTGATCTCCTCACTATCCTTTTTCTGATCGATTGCTCAAATGATTCTTTCTATGGACTTGTCTTGTTGCGTCTTCATCTAGTCACGAGAATCTAACCTTAATCACTATCTGTATCAATTTGAGATTTTTCTTGTTCTAATGACTCTTCTTCTTCAGATGTACATATTTGGACCGGGTCAAGTGAGTCGAACATGATAGAAATTTGATTTGAGCTTATGTTTCCATCATCAAGGACAATCTACTTTTCATTATCCAATTGCATGACTTTGTCCTTGAAGACAAAACACTTTTCAAGAGGGTGACCTACAAGTCTATGATACTTGCAATAATTTGAGTCATTAGTCTTCCCAGCTTCATCGAGTCGTTTCATCTCTAACAACTCAATGAGCTTTAACTTAACCAATTAATCAAAAATTTCAAGAACATCAAAATCCAAAAAAAGGTATTCCTTTTCTTGCATCTCTCTCAAGGTTAACTTTTAATTTGGACACTCTTGAAAAGTCATCTTTACACTTTGCTTCTTACTTTCTTTCATAGTAAACTTCGCACATGACACATTGACATTCATGGATTTTTTGTTGTAATTCCTAGGCACAAATTTGCTCCATTTCTTAGGGTCCTATTTGTCCTTCCCTTTGCAAGGATCGTGAATAGGAATCCTATTCTTTTTGGTAGAAGACATGATCAACTCCATATCGTGGGCACGAGTAGATAGATTTTGAAAATACTTGGGCTTTATTTCTTGTAAGATGTAGAGAAGCCTCTAGTGCATCCCTTGGATACAAATTTATATAGCATAAACTTCACTAAGTCTATCTTTGAAATTTAAACTCGCGTTTCTCCATTGATTTATGAAATTAATGACTGTTTCATGTTTTATTTGGCGAGTATTCGTGAGCTCTACCATGTTCATAGTGTGTCTTGTGTTGTAGAAGTGATTAAGAAAGACATGTTCTAGTTGCTCCCAACTAGGAATAAAATTAAGCTCAAGATCAGTGTACCAGTCAAATGCATTCCCTTTTAAGTAGCGAGCGAACTACTTGACAAGATAGTCTCCATAGGACCCAACATTGTTATATGTTTCTATAAAGCGTGCAACATGTTGCTTTGAATTTCCTTTTCCCTCGAACTATTGTAATTAGGAGGTTGATAACCGACAAACATTTTGAGGTTATCAATTCTTACAGTGTAAGGCTTGACATACATGTGGGAAGACTTGGTGGAGACCTCATACTTATCCTTAATAGTTCTTTCAATGAACTCCTTCAATCGATCAAGTGAGATTATCCCTTCAAAGGAGACTGGTATCTCCTTGATAGGTAGTGCTTACTTCACAGGATTTTCAGTCTCTTAAACTTCAGTGCCCTTTCCAAGCGCATGGCTAGATTCTCCATCTAGTAAATCATTCATCCTATCTATCAACTTGTAAATGAGAGATTCTTGACTTTGCACATGCTTGGTCAATCCTTCAATCACCTTTGCCAAAATCGTAAGTTGCTCCTCCATGGATAAAGCGTTAGTTACCATTGCTTGCATGACCATTGGTGATGTCGGGACTAGCATAGACTTTTATGTAAGACAATCTTCAAAGGGCTCACATCACACGAGTCTTTCTTTGTGATGGAGTTCTTAGAACCAGGAAGCTTAAGTGAAGCTAAAGTCATTTCGATCTTTTCAGCAATAATACTTCCTCCATTCCCTGCATTTGTAGTGGATCTTATTGCTTTCGGAGTTAAAGACCCAAAAATAGGAATTGACGTAGACGACACTTGAAGTATTTATTGTCCTAGCATGATAGTCTTGCTCCTCGTAACAGCTTCAAAACTTTCAAAGGTAACACCAAGAATTCCCTCCACTTTAGCAGAGAACTTGGAGTCCGCAATCTTGGAAAAAATTCATTGAGATTTAATCTTCTTGGAAGCCATTTGAATGTTCTTTTATGCTTGAAAGGTTGGGATGAGAGGTAGAGATTGTCCCACTGGCGTGTCAGAGTTTATAGACGATAAAATTCACATGGAAAAAATAATAATCAAGAACGAAAATAGCGCAACAATTGTAGTATTTAATTTCAAGTATGTGAGTATTACAATCTTTGTGAATCCTCTGATTCACCTTTACAAGTGGAAATTCAAGGGCTCTTGAGCTTGATCTTGAATTTAAAATTTGTTCTTCAACTTTGAATTTGTTCTTGATCTTGATCTTGAAACTTGAATTTGTTCTTGAGCTTGATCTTGAATTCAAGGGCTTGCTTTAAGCTTGTTGTTGAATTTAAATGCTTGAGTGTTTGAATTCTTGAACTTGTAGAGCAATTTGCAGTGTTTGATCCATGAGTTTTGCTCTACATTTTTGTTAGAATTCTTGATGTCCTTTTGTCGAATTATAAAACCCCTATTTATAGTTGTGGAATAGAGGAATTATAATAGGAAAGACTTCACGTCAGCCAATCAAATTTAAGTGACATGACATATTGGGTTTTGATGAAATGAGTTTGTCATTTTGACACATGACATGATCCTATTGACTTCTTTGTTTGACTTGCGCGTGCCACGTCATTTGACACGTGGCGCCAAGATGGGCCTTTAGGATGAAATAATATTAGACTTATTAAACTGAGCTCATTTATTGTAGCCCAAATAAATTAACTTGAGTTTTAATTAAATTTGTATTTATTGTATTTAAATAATTAACCCAATTATATTAATTCATAATATTTATTTGGACTAATATATTCATGAATTTAATACAATTCAGATAATTTTAAAATTTATATTTAATAAATTTAGAATGATTACAACAACTATTCAGAAAAGTCACAATCCTTTAATTTGCAAAAGTCACAATCTTTTCATAATAGTCACAACTCTTCAAAAAAAAATCAGAACTTTTCAAATAAGTCATAACTCTTCATTTGTCATTCGCGCCTTTCAAAACTCAACAAATGTTATATAATTTATACAATTATTAAATCTTACAGTTTAATAAAATTAGTAGTTAAATAGATCAAATTTTTTCTTAATCTGGTGAGTTTTATTTAGTGCTCACTTGAACTTTGAGATAGCTTAATTATACCTCTCAATTTGATAACCTAATAGTCACAATCCTCATGAACGCTGACAACTCATGAAAGTGTGATACACGCATTGTTCTGTAATTTTTTTTGTCCATATGACTTACTTTTAGAAAAATACATGTTTCATTTTTTTTATGTTCATCAATTAATCAATTTTTTTGGACTAAATTTTTTTAAAAATAAAATAAAATAAAGACTTTACTTATAATTTTTTATTTGGCTATAGTAATGCATTCAAATCAAGTTCTCTTTACATTTTATCTGGAAAAAAGCTTAAAATAAATAAATCATTACATCTAAAGATAAAATAAAATCTCAACCAAATATTGTATGAATTTGATCTGGAAAAGAATAACGTACAACTAAAACAATAGTCATTATAAAAAAAAATACACTTTTTTTTCATTTTATGTAATACACCATTTGAACTTTATTACTTTAGTTAAATCTTCTTTCTTATTTGGCTAAAATAAATAGAGTTTTAGCAAAGTCTTCCTCTCAAAAGAGGTGTCATTAAACTAAACTTTGACGGTGTTGTCAGAACTGTCCATCAAACAGGCGGAATGGTAGGAATTTTTCGCGACTTCGAAGATAGATGGTTACCGGGTTATTGTGCAACCTCACAATACACCAATACCATAGTAGCAGAGTTAAAAGCCCTCCACAAAGGACTCCAATTGGTTGTGCAACACAATTTATCACCACTCCACGTGAAGACCGACGTTAAAGAAATCGTAGGTGTGTTTCTGAAAAACAACTTAATGTACGAAAACATTATCTTTGATTGCAGGTCATTGCTAAGCAAGGTGGGTGTATGAGAACTACGTCACATATACAGGGAGCAAAATAAGGTGGCGGACCTCTTGGCAAAAGAAGGAACAAGGAATGAAGCTTCTGGAGATACAACGATTTTTGTAGTTCCTTCGATGTTTGTTCAACAACAATTATGTTCAGACAACTCAGGAACTAATTATGCTAGGAAATTTTCTATGGAAAATTTGTCCTATTCGAGTCGGGATATGACTCAACTGAACTGTTTTTGACATGGGAAGTAATCTGCCTTCAAACAATGGTGACTCCTAGGTCACAATCCCTTTAATTAGTTATAATATAATATCCTTAACTACCCCCTCCACATAATCTTCTCCCTATCAACATCCAATAGGATCGAAGTTATCAATTCATCAAGTTTAAAGAGCAATTAAGCTAATGTAAATTTTAAATACACATTAAATAAAATTTATCAAATTTAAAGAGTTTTGATCTATTCAAGTTAAAAACATGTGAGAAAATACAATCCATCATTGTTCTCATTAACCACAATTCAACTACCCGAATCCTTTAATTTAGTACGAAGTTAGTATTTTACTTTTCAAAGTTGCACTGTACTTTTTTCCTTGATCTAACGGATATTAATATTAAATATTGTAATTACTGCAAAAGTTCCGTGAAAGGAAGAAATCGTACCCAACACAGTAACAAACGTTCATGAGTACATCGAAAGGGTATTTCAGTAACTTAATAATCTAGACCATTTTTCTTCTTCTGCTACTTGAGCTGAAAAAATCCCAAAATTCTCTACTATTCTCTTTCCCCGCCATTTGTTTATCCGATTAGGGCTTTCTGCTTTTCCTCAAATTTAAAAAAAACTTAGATTCATACTCTCAAAGTCCAGTTTCTCCAATTTCAATTCTCCATGTCTGTTACTTAAGAGTGTTAAAACCGTGTTTCCGGAGCTCCGGTGATTAATTGATTGATTTAAATGGCGAATTCAAGTGGCAGTAGTGGTGTTCCTCAAGGTATAAGCTTATCGAATACAGTGCACTCTGAAATTGCGCCGTCTTTGCCATTGCCGTCGCTTCCTGTGTTTTGCGGCGCACTCGATCAGGAACTTAGGTTATTCGACGAACGGAGTGAATCCAGATCGTTGAATCGGAGTGACGTACTCATTCACGCTAGCAAAATTGCTGATCTGCTTCAGAATACGGACGTTTCTTATTTGTGAGTAGTTTGAATTAAGTTAATTCATTTTTTCTGTTTGACAAATTTAGTGGTATTAGGCTTTTGGAATATTGACTTGGTCGAATTACACGCTACAAGTGTTGTGAAGATTTTTTTGGCCTAAATTTTACTCATGCTCCAGAGTTCTTCCTTTTCTCTGGCTTGAGAAATTGCTTAATTTTTAGGCTTTGCAACATTGAATTGCAGTGTTGCAGCCAAACGCTTTCCTTTGGCACAATTCAGACAAGTTGATTTTATTCTCTGGGTTGATCAATTGCTGGTTTTTAGGCTTTGCCAGATTGATTTGGTAGAGTTACATGTTGGAAGTGTTGGAGACGATGGATAGATAATAAATTGACTGTCTATCATGTATAAACTCAGTTTGTGTGTCAAATGATAATTAACGTGCAGATGAATTTCTTCAATCTTTGTTTTCAGTAGCTGTAAAGTGATCTTTGTGGAACTCCTTTGGAATTATTCGTCTAAAACCTCAAAGTTTGAATGACTCTGCCTTCCCAAGTGTTTGGCACTTTCACATCCTAACTTACAGTGTTGCAATTAGGAAATGGTGTCAATTTCTTTAATTTTTGTGGTAAATCGATTATTTTACAATCAGAAAAAGTAGGTAATGGAGCTGACATGAGTTAACCAATAGTCAGAAATGAAATTGCATTACAAAAAGTCGATGGACCTCATATTAACTTCTTAGTGTGCTTTCTTCTACATTAAGGGTTTGTTCGGTATGGAGGAAAACATTTTTTTCCCAATTTTACCACGTTCGTTTGGTTGAAAACTTTGGAAAACAGTTTCTCTAGGGAAATAATTTTCTTAAAAATAAGAAAAATGACTTCCCTAATAGAAGTATGAAAAACAAGTTCCGCAAGTAGTATTCCACAGTGATTTTGCCTCCCCAATCTCTATCACACCTCATCTTCACTCATATCCCATAGTCCCCACCACGACATCCCCTACCCCCTAACCTCACCTCCCATATTGTTTGTGTAAATCATATGCAAATACTTTTAGGATAATATTTGTTGCTTACATATTGAACACAAAAAAAATAAGAAATCCACTTATTTTCCTAGAAAATATCTTCTAAGAAAATATTTTCATTCATGCCGAACAAATCCAAATTCTAATTATGAAAAATCAAATGCCTTACATGTTCTCTCACTTAACAAAAAAACTGACCCTCATTTTAGGATTATGCATAGCAAGCTAAGTTGCTCGGACTCGGGTGCAGGTGTCCGAGACGGATGTGAATCAAGAGTCAAATACATCAAAATCTAAATTTTAAGATTCGGGGGTATGAATCCGCGTATGGATACAGTGCCGGGATTCAGCTAAAAATATTCAATATTATAAAAATATAGTTATAAAGATATTCTAAATTTGAGAGATATGTTGTAATAAACTTACATGTATTAAAACTTTTTAAAAGATATACGAAAAGCTTATGATCAAAGAATATGCAACTTAATAAACAGGTTAATTATGTTCAACTAGTTAATTTTGTACACACTTTGGTCCATTTAAAAATATTAACTAATTATCAAAAATTGACATGTTACTAATTAATTTAAAAATTATAATTTATTTTATAAGAAAGAAATAATTATAATTAGCATAATCTAGATATTGAGTAAATTTAATTATCTATTGTTAGTTTTACAACTCAAGAAATAAAAGTCCTATATATACCGTGTACAAAGATACATCATACAATTCATAATTAAAGTCCCAAGAAATCTCCTCGCCCAAGCAAGCCCATATATAGTAAGTTCTTTCCTCTCCCAAGAAATCTTCACCTTTTTGCTCTTTTCCAAGAAAACATTTTTCCAAAGTAAGTGCAATCGAGAGATCTCGTCATTGCTGAGTTGAAGATGTCGCTAGTGAAGTCCGTTTCAGTGGCTACAACTTCTGTCGAAGTAAGTGCAATCGCGATGAAATTGCAACCAATTTCATTGTAAGTCAGCAAAGTAAGTGCAATCGCAATGAAATTGCTCTCTTCTTCCCCAAATTTGTCTTGGCTCTGGTCAAAGTATCTGGATGTAATTGACTGAATTTGACATGCACCCCGTGCCCGCACCAGTGCATGTCGAGATGGGTTTGGCAGCAAAAACAAAGAGTCCACACAACATAGATAGCACGAAAATTATTTGGTCTGTATTATTATATTTATAAGCTTTCTCTATCTAAAGTATCAAGATGCTTTACCCTATCAATTGATGATTATGAGCAAATGATCAAGTTAGTAAATTTGCCAAGTTTGTGCAACCTCCTCTTCTTCTTGCCTATTTTGTAAATAGTTTGGGTTGGTCAACTTAGGTGAGTACTTTTTCTATTTTCCCGTCTATTTGTTCAGTTCAAAAAGATTTCACGGCCAGGTTAAGAGCCCTTTTGGATTGACTTTTAGCTTATGATATATAAGCCAAAATCCTTAAGTTAGGATTTGTAACTTATGGCTTTTGACTTATTTTTGTTGTGTTACTTTAAAATAAATGCTTATTAACACTTTTTAACTTTACCCAAACTCTTCAAAATTGCTTAAAAGTTATTTTAGCGTACAACTACCTACAATAAGTCAATTCAAACTGGAACTAAAAGGTGGGAGAACTAGTTTCAGATGAAGTAGAATTTATTTTTTCTAGATCCTTCTTTTCTGATGGCTGCCATGTCACACTTGTTAAAAATTGCATCTTTTTAGCTGGACTGGAAATATGAGACATCCAAAAGCTTGAAGGTCCTTGAGTTGGGAAAAATGAAAATAAGAGATTATATGTGAACTCATAGTTGTAGTTTCTTACTAGTTACCTCCCTCCATCTCAACTTGTTTGTCCTATTTTGACTTGGTAGTTTAAGAAAGTAAAGAGGACTTGTGAATCTTGTGGTCTTAAACATTCCATGTGGAAAGTTGTAATTAAAGAGTTGCTAAAAAAAGAAAGATTTTATTTGAAACGAACTAAAAAGGAAATTGGGAAACACAAGTTGAAGCAAAGAGAGAATTAGAAATTCAAAAGCAGAAGCTATTTTGTATCAAGTGCCCAACCATGTAGTAGAGGAGAGATTAAAAATGGTTTGAATTCAAATTCAAGTTGGGCCATGACCAACCCAAATTTACTTTGGGCTCAAATGGGCTAAAATCGAGTTGGGTCATGACTCGCCCATTTTAACATATTGTTATTGACCTTTTGTTACCACAATTTGAATTCCAACTCAAGAAAATAAAATTAAAAAATGTTCTTGATTGTGAAGTGGAAAGTCACCAAATATTATGCCAACCAAACAAACATATATTTTAGATGACTCACTCAACATGTATTTTATGAAAAAAATACAATTTAGTTTCTTTCAGTTATTTTGATTACTTTGATTACGGGAAAGAATTTTTTTTTTTTATTTACAAATGGAAAGAATGGATAAATAAATCCTAGAAGATTTAAAGTTCATAGTAATTCATATATTCAATATGAGAACACACATTGCACCAATGTCGATAAAGAGTCTTAAAACGGGTTGGAATTGGAGATTACATTAAGCTCAATTGAAGATCATTTTAAAAAGGGTTAAGGCTTGAGTGAGTTGAGATTGACCAAATTTAAATTATTTTGAGTCCAACCTATAAATTTTTGGGTGGGATTCCTATATTTGGGTTCATTTTAACTGTCCTAGATAGAGTATAGACAAACCTTACCTTTACTTTATAGGTGAGGTAGAGAGGTTGTTTTTGGTGGACCCTCGACTCAAGACAAATATAGTGTTCAAAAAGACGTAATGGAAGTACAAGAGACAATAGATAATAACCCAAACAATAAATACTAACAGAACATTACTACAATGATATTCTATAATCGAACTATATGAAACAACAAATAGCTACATAAATTGAAGACAAGAAACTGCACGAGTAGTACTATGCCTGCTTGCAAGGGCAACAAGACAATACAGTCCAACCTACTAGTGTAGATGCATTCTTACCTACTAATCTTCTACCCTAATTCGTTTCCCCACACCTAACTACCTTAAAAGTAGACCATAGAAGGAAAAAACTTTCCTCTGTGCATATTTTTGACCTTATCAATTCTATATGCAGGAACCTTAGAGGTGATGCAAGTCCTCAACCTAGTGGCTTTGTGGGGCACCTTGACCTGCATAATGAAGTGCTTACATGTAACTCTGAAGCCTTTGCTCTAATAACTGCAGGTAAACAAGGTCTATAAAGCTGATGTCATTGTTTTCTGTCTTATGTGTTGGATTTTACATGCCCAGTAGGCCCGAATGAATTTTATGCAAAAGTACAAGTCTTTTCTCTTATTTGAATTACATAACATTTTGACTGTGCTCTTGGTACAAGCATCCTTTTGCTAATCTGATTTGTGTCACCATCTAATATTTATCCATATTTTTCTTCATTCTTTTGCAAGGGATAAATCTTTGTTTCTGGTCAAGTTGTTTACATGTTTTAGATGATTTGAGATTGTACTTGAAGAGAGTTTTGCTGTATTTGGTGACAACAGTGTTTGAAATGCTAAGTTGAAATCAATTCAATACTTCCTGCCTCCTTGTTCATAATGATAGTTAAACTCCCATCTGAAGTCATTACATTTCCATTGCATGTTAGTATCTCATGAAAGTTTTAACTGTTTCCAAACCGATTTATGCAGATCCCCCATTACCTATAGTCTTGGCTTGGTGGTTCAGATTCTTTCCCAGTAAAACAAGATTTTGATTTTAACTTTTACTTCTGCTATTTACTTTTTGTTTTATCAGTAAGCTAGAGATCTTATTAACAGGACCCAGACACCAAGATGGTGGTTTACAATAGTAGTAGTACCCAACCCAAAGGGGAAAACCTCCGTAAAAAGTAGGTTTTAATCCTGTGATGAAGTATTGAAATTTAGTACTTTGTTTGCGAACATAAACATCTGAATTTCAGCTCCAGTACAGAAGTTGCCTTTCCCTCAAGCATCTGGAGTTCCTCTCTCCATAGGACCCAACCCATGCAAGCTGGTATTGTCTTCCATAATACACTCAGTGATTTCTTTCTTCCTTTGAGCCACAACCCAGCAGCAGCTCGTTTACAGAGTGAGGCATCAGAAAATTCACTTTGAACAGGCTTAGGAACATTCCCCAAAGTTGATTGGCAAAGCAACAGTGTAGGAAAACTTCCATTTTCTTCCTGATTGCTGCATAAGTAGCGTCTATTGCATAATGTGATTCCCCTCATGCGGCAAGTGTGATGTGCCACTTCCTGCAAAAGATGCTACTTTGTGTGGTGGTGCATTTGAGTTCCAAATTTTCATCCAGACCAATTCTGGGAATTGTTTCTTTCTCTCTCTAGCTATATGTTGCAAGACTTAACAGAGAAACCTCTCTGCATTTGTCCCTCTCGACAGAGAATCTTTAGTTTCACTATTTGAAGACCCGTCCTCCAAAATATGAAGCAGCTTGGCCATCTTTGGTTTTCCTAGTCAAAGCATTGTTTTCTGAAGTTTACATTCTAATTGTGGTTGTTCCAATACTGTTAAACAGATAAATCAGCATCCAATGTAAAGCTATTCATGGAATTTACTTTAAAACATGTTAATTGTTTTGGGTTCTGTCAAAATGTTTCTCTATTACTGCATTTGAGTGATATGTCTTATTCAGTATTTGATGTTACTTGATTTACTATATAGTGCATTGTTCAAGTTTCTCAGGCCCCATTAAGGAGACTGCACGAAGTCGCAAGGCTAATTCAAATCCTCTTGAGAGTATACCTGCTGTCCAACTTCCACGGCAAGGCACTGTAGAGATCCACAATTATCAGCACGATCATGTTACCAGTGTAAGTTTGAAAAGCCAATCCAGCGGCTAAGTCATTGTCTTTACTGAAATCAAGCAATTGATTGCAGGATGTTACTGCATCTTCTAGGAAACCAAAAGTCAAGAAGAAAGGAAGGGAGAACACCTTACTATCAAGTGGCCCTGATGCTTCTGAATGTCAAGGTTCCCTTTTGGTCACTGTACTTTTCTTTTTCTTACCTCTAGATGGCTAAACAATGAATTGGGGATGTTTCCTGTCATTAGATGCAGTTGCAGCAGGTTTTTGTGAGATATTGGAAGATTTTTGTGGCAGGGCAGAAATTTTTAGTGATGAGCGGGACGAAAGAGAATTTTTAGCAATGTCTGCAGCAGATCTTAAAGTTGTTCTGAGGGAGATCACATCTATCCGAGCAAAGAAAGCCCTGAATTTGATTCCAGTTGATAATCTAGTGAGATTACTCAGGGTCTTAGATCACCAGATTCATCGAGCAGAAGGTTTATCAATTAATGATTGCGAACATGTAAGTTCCGCAAGTATGCATTTTATGTTTCTTTAGACTTTTAGTACATATAATTGCCTTTTTAGTTTCTTGTATAATTTTGAGTTTCCTGTTAAAGATTATAAGTATCGGCTTTGGCTTCCACTATTTTCTTGTAACTGACCTTTGTCTGTTCATTACCTATGGGAGGGTAGTGGGTCATGCAACTGTCTGGAAATCGTGGTTCTTGTCCATATGCCACACTTTAAAATTTGTTATGATCGTAAAAACATTGTCATGACCATAGTCAATAAAGGTTTTGGTTTCCCCATGTTATGCAGATGGATACAGAGGTTGTGTCATCGATTTTCTGTGCTTTAGAGTCCATTCATGCAGCTTTAGCTATAATGGCTTACAATGGGATGCCTAAGCAATTATATAAAGAAGAGGTATGCTCTGAACTCTTTTTGTTTTTTCCTTTTATTGAATATATCTTGTAAATTGTAAATTACAAATACACATTTTCATTTTGATTTTTGTGTTGGTATCCTTGCGCATCTCCTTTTTGTTTGTTTAACTTTTTGGCTGACCTTGATTTTTGGTACCAGATCATTGAAAGAATTGTGGAGTTCACTCGCCACCAAGTTATGGATGTTATCTTTGGTAGTGATCCAGTATACCGTGCGCTGCACAAACCACCTGAGATAGGGATTCCCGAAGGTAGAATTCTGAGTACTAGATTATTTATTATATTATTAGTATAATAAAAACATTTATTGATGTCGTTAGAAAATTGACTTCTCGATGATTGTGAAGTCAGGTAAAGGAACGAGTCAGATTGAATTAAAAAATGACATGCTGAGAAATTCTATATCTTGCAGAATTTATAGGAAGTAAAATTTAGCACTGTTTCCCAACACATTCTTGTGAACAAAATACTAAATGTAGGAAAGTTATACCCAATGTTAGTGTAATGGTGTCTTAAGATTGTGAAACTTCTTGGTGGTGTCTAGAAAGGAGTTTTCAAGTTTTCCTAACTAAAAAAGGATGGAGATAGAGTTTATTAAATTAGATCTAACCATCAATCCTCAGTGACTGAAGTATTTCATCTCTCCTTCAGTCCGTATTTTGAACTTTTGTTCTGCCCATAACTATTACCGGTCCTTTTCTCTCATCACTTTACCTTTCCAATCTTTGCTTTCTCTGTCTACTATCCTTCCAAGAAAATGACAGAACTCTACGATGTATCTGGAATCATTTTGTTTTGATGAGTATTTAATTAGATCAGTCTAAAATTGGCGTAGTTTCTTGGAATTAATGCAAGCTTAGCTAAAGATAGGGCGCAACCCAGGAGAAAGATCCATATAGGTGATATCCACTAGTTGAGAATAGGTTTTAGTCTTAAGAGTACATCTAATATTTTTATATTATTATTACATTTATTTACATATATTTAACTTATTGCTCTTTTATTTTTATTTGGTGTAATGATGACATGGGTTGAGCTTAAATGGAATAGTGAGCATTCGTATTCTTGACCCCAAATTGTTTGGGACCGAGGCATAGTTGTTGAAGACTTCAGTCTAAAATTGTAAAGATGTGAAGGGGTTAGTTAACCTGTGGAATAGTTCTACAGTTTATTGCTTGAGGATGGCTTGGATCACTGGGGTGATAAAACATTTTAGCTTTATCAATTACCACACTCCCTTCTTGTTCTATTCTTCTAAGACTCTGTTCTATCTTGTAGTTTTCAAACTGTGAATTCTGATCACCATTTGTTAGATAGGTCTAAGGGTTCAGTTTCATCTCTGTTAATTGGCTAATCTTTGTAAAAACAAGGTAGATTATAACTAAACCCTAATTTTGTATATGCTAGATATAGTTCTTTTACTTATACGATATCTATGTTGTTGTGTGCTTCCAGGTGAAGAAGATGAAGAGGTCGATGGGGATTTTGTTTCACCAAATAGGAAGAAGAGATCTACTAGGAGTGTGAAACCAAGGAAATCAACATCAAACAAGTATGATTTTATATTGGTGTCGTTGATAATGATTTTTTTGTCTCTCATATGAAATGATCCAATGACCTCAGGCTGGTACTATCAACTTTGTAGGGTTTCTTCTGCTGTTAGTAATATACTTCAGAAGCTTGATGTGATTCTTGGTTTTCTTAAGGAGTTGTGCACTATAGAGCGCCTACCAGACAGTTGCATTATTCAACTTATTAAGACCTGTTTCACCACATTTGTGGTTGAGAACATCCAGCTTTTGCAAATGAAATCAATTAGCTTAATAAGTGGGGTAATGAAGCTACATTTACTAGAAGTTTGTGCTTTTATTCTAAATCAATCGTAACTACTTTGGAACTTAATTGCGTATATGTTGTTGAGTGTCCAGATATTTTATGCATACACTCAGCATCGTGCTTCTATAATGGATGAGGCACTTCAGATTCTTTTGAAGTTACCCTCTTCTAAGCGCCTGCCCCGAACTTATCCTCTACCTGATGAAGAGCAGAGGCAAATCCAGCTCATCACTGCTCTTTTAATTCAAATAGTTCACAGCAGTTCAAACCTTCCGGATGTTTTGAGGGAATCATCTGACAGTCCTTCACTAGAAGTCTCAATTGATGCCAGTTACCTTACCAAATCCTCTGAATCAGTCACAGAAGCTTGCTGTCTTTTCTGGAGTCGTGTTCTTCAACGTCTCACAAACACAAAAAATCAAGAGGCAGCTGAGTTGAAGACAATGATTGAGAATCTTGTCATTGATCTGTTAACTACTTTGAATTTGCCTGAATATCCTGCCTCTGCTCCTCTTTTGGAGGTATTAGAGATGTGGTTATATTTTTGAATCCCCTTTATTGGCTATATATATTAAAAATACACCTATATGCAGGTTCTTTGTGTTTTACTCCTTCAAAATGCTGGGTTGAAATCTAAAGATATTTCAGTTCGTTCAATGGCCATTGACCTTCTTGGCACAATTGCTGCAAGGCTGAAACAAGATGCAGTCCGCTGTAGGGAGGAGAAATTCTGGATAGTAAAGGAGTTGAGAAGTGGAGACATGATTGACCGGAATCCTCCCAAGGATGCATGTTCTGTTTGTTTGGATACCAGGATTGACAAAGCAGTTGTTCAATGCCATGGTTGTCAGAGACTGTTTCATGTTAACTGTACTGGAATCAGGGGTCATGATATTCCGAATCGCGGCTTTCATTGTCAGATGTGTTTATCCAAGAAGCACCTTCTTGTACTGAAATCACTATGCGAGTCTCAGTCCAAGGACTCTGGGCAAAAGACCCGTACTAACTCTGGAAAGACGTCACAAGTTACTGAGTCGATCACAAATTTGGAGATTGTTCAGCAGCTACTACTGAATTATCTCCATGATGCTGCAACTGTGGATGATTTACATCTATTTACTCGCTGGTCAGTGCTTCTGTGGAATTGATATCTTAATGCTACTAGTATTTTTCTATTTGTAATAACCCTGCCAAGAAAAACAATTGCAGGTTCTATCTTTGTCTTTGGTACAAAGACGATCCTAATTCTGAGCAGAAGTTCATGTATTATGTTGCACGATTGAAGTCGCAAGCAATTGTGCGCAACTCTGGTTCTCTTTCTTCACTAATGGCAAGAGAGTCCGCAAAAAAGATAACTTTAGCATTGGGACAGAATAGTTCTTTCTCCAGAGGATTTGACAAGATTCTGCAAGTGCTTCTGGTTGGTGAAATGAAACTTTCCCACTTTTACTCGAGAATATAGATTTTTATACTCATTATAAGATGCTTTACAGGCAAGTTTGCGGGAGAACTCTCCAATCATTCGTGCAAAGGCATTGCGAGCAGTAAGTGGGATGCATACACATTCTAAAATTTATATTTGTTTTGTTCCAACTTATGGAGTACTTAGTTTCTGCTCCTCTTGTTTGTGTCATAATGAGAGCAGGTTAGTATCATTGTTGAGGCTGATCCAGAGGTTTTGGGTGATAAGCTTGTCCAAACAGCAGTAGAAGGGAGGTTTTGTGACTCTGCTATATCTGCCCGAGAAGCTGCGTTGGAACTTGTAGGCAGGCATATTGCTTCATATCCTGATGTTGGTCTGAAGGTATTGAATTTAGATCTATTGATTCCACATGCTTGTGGTGACACCTTGTTCGGGATGGCTATATCTGTCCTAATGCTTCTTTTTGTTGCGCAGTACTTTGAGAAGTTGGCGGAAAGAATAAAGGATACTGGAGTAAGTGTGCGAAAGCGTGCTATCAAAATCATACGGGACATGTGCACTTCAAATGCTAACTTCTCAGAGTTCACTACTGCTTGCGTTGAAATTATTTCCCGAGTAAACGATGAGGAATCCAGTGTACAGGTAGAACTAGTCAAATCAATTTCCTTACCATCTTAACATTTGAGCTGATTCTCTCTGGTCCTCTGTCCTCTCCTTTTTAAATAGTGGTACAACATACAAGCAGCCTGACCATAACAATATCTGCCCCAGATGAATGTAGAACGTGTAAGGTTCATGTGATTATTGGCCATAATCATCATTACACTTTAGGCCTGACAAGTGGCTGGGTTGGCCCATAAATGGTTGACTTAGAACAAGACACACGATTCTTGATGTGATTCATAGGTCAGTCCCAAGCCAGTCATTCTGCAAGGGGTAGGGGCCCGGTCCTGCCCACAAAGCCTCCAGTTGGATGGACTGGGTAGTTGGCAGGATTTTTTGAAATAATTTTGAACTTTGTACTTATTTATCATAATTTAAGTATTTAAATTTAGTTTTGAGTGAAAACTGAAGAAGTGTAATATTGAAGATTTACTTTGGAAAAATACAAGTGAAATATACAAAAATCTTTAATATAATAACGGTTGAAGGTTATGTATAAGCTTTACATTAGTGTAAAATTGGAACCTCAGATTATTACCCCTTATTTCATTTTATATGACAACTTTTTGTTTATAGCAGAAAAGAGTGACACCTTTCTATATCTTTTTTTTGAATGGTAATTTCCTTTTATATATATATCCACAAGGTATACTACTTTAAAGTAGTCCCCCTATCAAAAA
>JBCEWC010002117.1:0-36321 GCA_038996855.1 Solanum aculeatissimum
TTATATCTGTTACACAGTCTAGGTCTAAGAAATTATGTTGTTCAGTCATTGGTTTTGGTGTCCATTTCTTATTTAATTTGCTATCCCATATAGCTTTATTTCTATCATAGTTTTCATAACTTATAGAATAATATTCGGGTTTAAGATATTTCAGATTTTTTACTCCTGAAGTACTTGGTTTTGTTTCTATATTTCCTATTTTATTTCTAGTGTTTTTGTTTTTTCAATGGTTTCTAACAGTTCCGTATATGTTTCACTTATTTCGGACTATTTATCTATATTATTTTCATTATCATTTATTTCATCAATTTCTTTAGGTAATTCATTTGGTTGTAAGCCAACCAAAACAGGTTCAAATAGACCTTAACCAACCACTACGAAGTTCAAAAAATTCCAGGTCATTACACTCACCCAAATATCCATATGCGCTTCCCTTCTAGCATTCCCAATTGCAATCATACAAGTGAACTTGTTGAAACCTCATTAGTTATTCTTGTTATCTCAATGTCAATGTGCTTCCCTAGGCTTATAATGAAGTCAGCAATCCCCATATAGATCTCTGAGGTAACACCTATACTTAAATAGACCAATACCCATTCCAAAATTTACCACTATGACTTCTCTTATGACTGATGTCAAACTCACGTGTTTATAGGAACAACTACTTGGTTCTCTCTAAATGTGATGGTGATGCCAACTCCACTTCCTGAATAAGTGGAACAACTGATAACTCCTTTAGTAACTAGTGTTCACGCTCAAAGACCAATACCTCCGTCCTTGTATATTACCCGCACCATATCAGAAGGCCCACTAGATTCACCACTAGAATACATCATACCCTCCGAGAAGTTTGTGTTAGAATAATCCATATTTTTATCTCATAAAATAGTTGTCCTACATAATTGAATTGGTTTTATCTCTCACAAAATAATATACCTTCTTCCATAGACTAGATGGGTAGCCGAAGCAACACAGCCCATAACCCTAGCCAAATAGACATAGACACCGCCATAGCATTAGTATCATGATCATTCATCCTATATATGTATTCCAAGAAGACTTAGTAGAGGTTTTGATTTCAGTGGGCATAAAGTCATCCTTTGTTTATACTAAGCAACCCTCATTTGACAACTTAACAATTGTAATCCCATATTTATTACACCGATAACATAGTTATTCCTATAAACACGCTATGCCATGCTCATGAAATGCCCAAAAATTTAGTAGACCAGGAAAGTACCACCCTCAACAATGAAATCTAAAATCTTACCAATCCATTGGCCAACTTCTGAACATCTTCAGCTAAGGATCACTTCTCAACCCGAATAGCTGCAAGACTCCCCATACGAAAAGCATTTCTACTCAAAGCATCTGTCATCACATTGGCCTTCCTCGGGTGATATAAAATAGTCATGTCATAATTCTTTAGAAGCTCAATCCACCTTTTCTACCTCAGATTTAGGTCTCTCTAACTGAAGATACACTATAGACTTCGATGATCAGTAAGGATCTCCAAATGGACTACATATAGATAATGATGATATAACTTCAACACAAACTCACTACAACTAACTCTAAATCATGAGTGGGGTAGTTATTCTCATGGGTTTTTAGCTATCTAAATGCATACGCAATAACCTTCCCTTTTTGTATCACACATCACTTAACCCCACTCCTGAAGCATCGCAATAGACTGTAAAATCAACCCCCTCTTCTGGCAATGTCGAAAAAAGAGTTGTAGTCAACAAAGACTTGAGCTTTTGGAAGCTTTCTTCACACTCATCAAACCAATGAAACATCACATTCTCTTGGGTAAGCCTAGTTAGTGGAGTTGCTATAAAAGAATGGCCCTGGAAAAATCACCTGTAATAACCTGCTAGGCCCACAAAATCGACGAATCTCAAGTGCTGAAGTAGGTCTGGTTCAACCCTAAACGGCCTTAATCTTTGCTGGATGAACCCAAATTCCCTCTTCAGATACAACATGACCCAAAAATGCCACCAAACCCATCCAAAACCCACACTTGGAAAAGTTGGCATATCACCTCTCTTATCTAACCCGCTAAGGTACAATTTTTAAGTGTTGCTCACGATCCTCTTTGGTATTCGGGTAGACTAATATATCATCGATGAAAATAATAATAAGGAGTCCAGATATGGTCAAAGTACACCATTCATCAACTCCATAAATGTGGTTGGGGAATTGGTCATCCCGTAGGACATAACAAAGAACTAATAGTGCCCATATCAAGTCCAAAAGTTGTCTTAGGAATGTCAGAAGCCTTGATCCTCAACTGATGATATCTGGATCTCAAATCAATCTGGAAAAAAATATTGTTACACCCTAAAGGTAGTCAAAAAGATCATCAATCCTAGAAAGAGGATACTTGTCCTTAACTGTCACCGTGTTCAACGATTTATAATCAATACACATTCTTATAGAACCATCTTTTTTCTTGACAAATAGGATAAGGCACCTCATGGATACACATTAGGGTGTATTAACCTCCTTCTCTAGAGATCTTGGAGCTTCTCTTTTAGCTTCTTAAATTCAGTTTTTCCTTTTGATACCTTACCTTTGACATACTTCATCGGACCTCAGCTATACTAAAATCTTTTTAAATTATAGGGCGATCCAAGGTTGACCACAAATTCATCCTTTAAGTCCATTACTTCTTTAGAGCTAGATTAAAGTGTGAACTACACATGCCAGGAATTGAAAGAACAAGAGGGAATTTCCTAATAGTCTATGTATCCTCTCAAGGATAAGTAACGGATGTCTCTGTACTGATCCTTAAGACTCTACTCTACTGGGCTTGTACACATGTGAGACCTATGAACCTAGGTCTCTGATACCAAATTGTCACGATTCAAAAATTCAGGTATGATGGCACTCACCTAACTCACCAAGGCGAGTCAGCCCAAAACCCAACAACTTAACAAAATTAGTAAAAACAGAAGATAACAGTCTAATAAGATATATAAATACGGAAGAAAAACAACTACAACCATCTCAAGAATTAGTGTCACATGTATAAGCCTCTAAATTAAGAATACTCAAATGAAATATAAGTCATAATGTATATAAGTCATAATGTATAGTCCTCAAATAGAACCAAAAACATAGAAAGGGATCCTCAAAGGCCTGTTGAAGATATAAGAAGCTATCTCTCAAGTGATCTAGAAGCTCGATCCAATGAATAGAAACCTAGCAGGATAGACCGGGCTCAGAACCTATAAAAATGTAGCAAAGGGTAAGCATCAAACAACTGGATACTCAGTGAAATGGAACTAACCTAAAGGAAAGTAATGAAGAACACAAGTACCTCCTTAAATCCCAACCACAATCCATCGAACTACAACCCTGTACTTAGAAAAGTCCTAACACAATATAATATACAGATCACAGTAATATATATATATATATATACTAATCATTTGACATGATATCTCAATAATACGCAAGTATACAGGTAGATCCAACACCTACTCATAACCAGGGATAAAATAAGTATACAACATATAACAGTATCAACCAAATATGATATGAGATAAGGTGAATGTCATGAGATGTGTATTATGCAATGCAATGTCAAATATAGTAATGCATGTCTGTCCTACGATACACATATATTGATCAGATATGGTTTTCTGCCTCAGTCAAAATCTATGAGGGTCACACATGAACCATGTATCTGCCAGAACTATTTCCCTTTAGTAATAACTTCCATATCCAATCGAAACCATTTCCTTTTGGCTTTCATTTTCTTTCTTTTTCTAGCCATAACCATTTTTCTTCGGCTTTTCATCACCAATGGATCATCAAGCAAACACAGAATAATGGCAAATAGTCATGCTCAAGGAAATAGAATATGCAAGATGTCCATATATGTATATCATGCATCTCAACAATAGAAATCAATTAATTCTCAAGTGTCTTAATATCACCACAATCTCAATATATCAATCATACCACAATATAAGTACCATCTCGCTACCAATATCGAACAATCCACAGGATCACTTAGGTCACAAATTCACAATGACTGTTATAAGGCAATATATCATCACATGAACAATTATTCAATCATAAATATCATGATCAAGACTATGAAGATACAATTCTCCCCCCCCCCCCCTCCCAAAGTACTCAAGTCCATACACATAGGAGCATACAAGGTTCACTCATACTTAACAAAAGGTTAGAAATTCACTTGCCACAAGTAAAGTCTCAAATCAAGTCAAAATTGTCTTTTTCCCTTCTTTCGATACTCCAAATCACCATAATCTATTCAAATACTGCATCACAATGACATAATGAATCTAATGACACTAAAATCAATTAATTCAGAGTAAAAGGGTAAGATGGTCAGAAATTCCATGCCAAAAAACATTGTTAGAATTTGGAAATTTATGAATGAAAACTTTCTACTCATTATAAGGAATCCAACTGCGAAGACGGTTTCATATCCAAAAATCGTCAATTTATACCATCAAAATCCCAAAATTAGAAATTGAAAACATAAATTAATCAATGTAAATCAATGAAATAGGTTAGAAAATAGTTACAAATCAAATTGCCTTCAAAACCTTGAAAATCCCCTCTTAGAACGAGCATGGAAATGTCAAAAATGGTGAAAAGGGCTTAAATTCATCTTTTAAAACAACTCACTGTTCAGGCGTCTATAATTCTTTGCAAATGCAAATCCTTAACCACGAACACGGAGGCCCAAGTGGCTTAACACTCTGCGAACACGGACAGGGCTTCCGCGAATGCAGAGGCCAGGCAGTTACAGCTCCGCGAACATGGGCCCACAATCTGTGAATGCAAAGGTTTAGTCATACTAAGCTCCACAAATGTGGAAAAGGTGGCGCGAACACGGAGGGTAAGGGATAATGCACCAGAAACTAGCTAACAGCAGCAACACAGTCATCCAAAAATAAGAACTAGACCTCGGGAATTTGTTTAGAACCCTGTGAACATAAACCAAACATGGAACTCTACCAAAAATGACAATCCAGACTCAATGGAATCGTCAGAACCCAAATCCAGAGCCTTTGTGTCTTCGAACCCATCAAGGATCATTTAAACTAATTTTAGACTCAAAAACTCAAAATATCCATGGAATCTCAAAAAATTAAAATGAAGTCATTTCTAGCTTAAGTTTCATCACTTGGAACCACTGGAAGTGACAAACTTTTAATATAAGCTCCCAACTCTGAATGTTGACCAAAGTCAATTCTATGATCCAAAATAAATGAGAAATACAATTTTGGGCCTAAAATCTTTGTTTTAACTCTGAATTCAATTCTGTAAGTTCTTCTAGACAAGATTCGAAATTCTAAAAATGATGGAATTGATAAAATTAAATTTTAACACTCGAAACTCGAGATAACCTCAAAATTCAAAATTTTCAATTTTAAGCCTTTTAAAACTCTTTATTTTGCAAAACCCCAACTTTTTACAAGATTTTCAAAATCCAAATTTTAGACCTATCCAAAAATGATCCAAGGCAATTTTTGGGAAGGGTAAAATAGTAATTAGGTCGAAAATACCAAAAATGACCTTCAAGGTCGTTACACTTACCCTCCTTCTTCATATGTTTACCTAAGCCAGATATAAACTTCATTATTCTTTCCCTCATGTCCTGGAGCATACCTGGACAACTAGATAAACTTAAGGTTGTATTCTTTAAGATTTAATCCTTCCTACTTCAGGTTCACAAACTCGTCAATCTTTGCCTCCCTCAACTCTTGGGGGAAGAAGTGATCAAGGAAGACATTCTAAAATTCACTCCACTCAGCAGGCTCAGTATCCTCACCTTGTCCCTTTTCCCAATGATTATGCCAGATGTTTCCTACATCTTTCAGCTGATAGGCAGCAAGCTCAACTCCATCAATCTCAGTCGCATCCATGGCTTTCAGGACTTTTCACATCTCATCAATGAAGTTCTGAGGGTCCTCCTCAACCTTTGACCCTATGAAGATTGGCAGTTCATCCTCAGAAAATCCCTAAGCCTAGTTGCAGTAGTTGGCTATTGGGAGTTAGAACTAGAAGCCTGTGAGCTACGATTCCCACTCTAACTGGGTGAGCATAGTAATTGCTCCTCTGAAGTTGGCCTTTATAGCCGGAGCAGGTAGAGTAGTTGGTGCTTGTGTAACCCCGGTGGCTCTAGATGGTTGACCTCGACCCCTCGTCTCCATCTAAATAGGGACCTCTAGAGGGGGATTCTTAGCATTAGTGGTTAAAGCATCTCTTTGGGTGGCGGTATGCTTAGGAGGCATGATCTGCAAAAGCGTAATGCACAAATTAGAAAAGAGCTTTAATAGAGTTAAACTCTATCGCACGAACTCAGAATACATAAGAAGTGTAACCCTTCCTAATGCCCCATAGCCTTCTGTTTATAATGTGTGGTGCACAACATACCTATAAATAAGACTCTACTAGATATGGTTTTTTCATAGACTCTCAAGGACTCTTGAACTCTATGCTCAGATAACAAGTTTGTCACCCTCGAGCAGGTACTCTTGGTGTGGTCGACACTTGAAGAACCATTGTTGGTTCTCTAAGAGAACCACTTGGCCTCATCGTCACATCATACTCAACAGTAGAAGGAAATACTTAAATGAAATACATCAATAAAATGATAAAGATTTTATAAAATAATGTTTAATGATCAAGTTTGAAAAATTAAGATTCTCAACAATACTGTACTCAATATCTATGAAGCCTCTACCTCTAACGTCTGAATGGTACCATGGCAGGCCATGGCTACCCAACTCAAAGGAAATAAAAATACCAATAGAAGATGAAAAGAAAGACTCCTCCAGATAGCAAGGAAGGTTCACCAACTTTGGATACAAGGGAACTGAACCTCAATGATGTACCTGTTGAAGTTCTTTATCCCTGTATTTGCATCATTAACAATGCAGGCCTAAATGAACATCAGTACATGGAATATACTGGTATGTAAAATGACTCAAGAAAAGAGATAAGGCTTAGACTCAAATCAATCAACTCGACTCGAGACTCAACTCATCAACTCATAACTCCACTCAATAAATAATGCAAGTTTAAAGTTTAAAGTCATCCTCTGAAGATAAATCTAGTTCTATGCAGTTTAATTTAAAATATGATATGCTAAATCAGGGGTTGCTTAGAAGTTTCTCTAATAACCATAACTCCCACCACCATGAGTTTGGTGATACACAATGATGTCGACGTCATCGCCACGCCCATCCTAAACTTGCCAATGTAAAGGACATCAACCTCTCTCTCTCGGATCCAAAAATAATGTCCATTTTTTGGGACATAAGCCGTCAGAGTTAACATCACGACTATCCTACATTGGCAATATAGTTTTGAAGTATTATCCTCTTACCCAATTCGATGCTCAATACTCCTTCCAAGACTAAAATGTACTCATGCAACTCAACTCAAATTCATATCATTGAATTTAACTCATCTTGTCTCTACTCAATTACTCATCAACTCAGCTAATCAAGGAAATTAACTATGCATGCAATTATGACTCAAACTCGGATGGTCATTTAGACTCCACTCAACTAGGCCCGTCATATAATACAAGTATGATGCTAAATGGACATGAAATTATAATGTAACATGATCCTCATACCCAATTTACTAAACTCAAACAATCACAATCATGGACACCATATGATCAAAGCAACAGTAGTCATATAGAATCATGCAATTCAGAGATCAAAGTAAAGAATGCAAATTTTATACCTCAAACCTTATGTAACCAACAAGTAACTCACTGACTCATTCATAAACATGCATGAATACTCAAAATGATTACAAATAACTCAAAGATTAGGATCATGGGATTTTTCAATACTAAATAATTTTACATTACTCCGCCCAACAAATGAGAGGGCATGTGGATGGACTCAATCCTATACTTTATGAAGCCTTACATACCTGGGAGTTAGAAGAATAGTCGATCCTCTGCCTATCCTCGCATTTGAACTTGACACCCTTGCTCTTCTTCTTCTCCGATGTCCTCAATAATTTTTATAAGTGTGAATGAAGGATAATTACACCTAGGGTTCTAATATAGGGCTTAAATTAAGTCCAAAATAGTGTAGGTTCAGATTTTAAAAGGGTTGTAAATACCAAAATACCCCTCTTAAAACTACTGCAGGGACCCACAAAGCCCCATCTACTAGTCATAGATTGATTCACGGGTCATAAGTGGCCTCTCTAGATTTACTGGAAATCAACATAGGACCTATGAAACCCTCTATTATGGGTCGGAAATGGCGTCTCTAGATTTACTGGAAATCAATATAGGACCTATGAAACCCTCTATTATGGGTCGTAAGTTGACTTATAGGTCATCTGATAACTCGTGTCTCCGTGATTCAGAAAACTTAGTTTGTTGGGACTTCAATCTACGAACATGACTTACAGGTGGTAAAGTAGATAATGGGTCATTTTCTAACGCATAACTCAATATCCAAAAAATGTGATTTTTAAACCAACCAAATACAGAACATGATCTACGGGTCGTGGAATTATATACAGCCCATAGGATGTCTCGTACATGAGCCTCAGACTTGGAAAATTTCACCAAGTTCACTGAGTGACCCATAAGACCAAATATATAGGTCGTAGACTGCCTTCGTGCTTTTGTCCAAGGATTTTTCTACATTATTTTTCTCAGTTTTCTCTCGGTCTCTACTCATAATAGGTAGGATGAATTGGGGGTGTTATAATTATGATTTTAAGGTATGGGAGATAATATAGGTGTTGGTGTTATTTTGATAGAATAAATACTGCCTTTTCTAGTTTTCTAAAAAGAAATGTCTTATGTTATTAGGATTTTTACATTATTTTGAGTATCAAATTGAGCTATAATTTGAGATATAGACTCAGATAGTTATAAGGATTACTATAGAGGATATGTTTCAAGATTTGAGTGTGAACTCTATTTCTTATTTTTTGCCCTCGAGGTCGATTTACATCCATTTTCTATGATTTGAATATCAGAATGATCGTATTGATGATATGATCCTATTTCTGACAGTTTGGCAACATTCTAAGATCATTAAGAGGGTAAAACATTTATAGAGTGACTAGGAGCACACGTGATCGACACTTAGGTAGGCCACAATCTCCCTTCTTCTAAACTGAATTGAACATATAAATGTTGTTTAGGGTGTATAAGTACTGAGTAGGGGATTGGTTGGAGGCCATATATGTTTACATATTTATATTGGCTGACTTATATGACTATCTGGTTAGTTGTGTCACATGTCAAGGACACTTGTGTTTAGAATCTGATCGCCTGTTGTAATCATAATTGTCTAGGACTGACAGAATACTTGTTTGGAATATTGAGGGTACCTCTGGTAGATATATATTCATTGTCTACTATATTTGTAATTATATATTGTTTGATGGGCCTTAGTCTAGGCTTAGGCTAGTGATGCCCTAAAACTGCGTTGGTTAGGATCGATAGACTGTTATATTATATATGGTGTGACTTGAGAGGCATAGATCCTTGTAGACTAGACTAGTAGACTTGAGTTTGTAGAGTTATGCCTTAGATAGGTCGTGATGAGACCTGAACTATTATCCATATGATTAGATAGCTATTTGGGAGCGTTCTCACGATACGTCAGATTTTGCTCAAATACAAGAGGACCGATGATGTCACCTTGAAGCCTAAAGTAAGGTCTTATACAGTTGAAGGCCCGAGCCTTTCCTATAAATGGTTACCTATCCTCCCACTAGAAAATGTGTAAATAAAGATAAGTCATATTTTGTATACCGCTAATTAAGGTTGTATTGTAGATATACCATTACAGTAGAAGTTATACCATTAAAGGCGATACTGATGGAGGGCATATTGGACTAATCAAGGCCTAAGGGACAAGGCAAACCCTTGTCCATGTCTAACCTTGTCTTGGTAAAGGCCAGGGCATAACTTGGGTTAAAGACTAGGTTATAGCATAGGTTAGGAGTCTCAAGGATAGGATCTGTGATTAGTTCTCCAAATTAGAATAGGGATCTATGATTGTTAGAGTATAAGGCTAGATTTCATGAGATCTCCAAATATGCTACTATTATATTACCTATAGAGGAGGAGCAGATCATATATTTTATCAAAGGTTTGAGGACTTAGTTGAGTATAGAGACCTAATCACTAGTTACAGTAAGCTGATCTTTTATGGATATTATTGACCATGCCCCATAGTATTGGACAGCTATGTCGCAAGGCCTACAGGGACAGCGACAAGCAGACTCGCTACTAGGGTAGTTACAATAGAGAACGATCCTAATTTAGGGGGAGGTTTGATAAATACCAATCGAGAATTCAGTAGAGTCAGTCTAGCCATTCCTTTCAGGCTTCACTATGGACTTTTAAGAGTAGTCACCAGTCCCAAGATAATTCTAAATAGAGAATCCCTCCTTATCATAGCACGTGGAGGCCGAGGGACAGAGATGTAACAACTTTAGAGTAGACCAGATCTTCTTAGGTAGCTAGTTAGAGATCTATAGCCTTCGATAAAGACACCACAGCTCATAGTGATCGACGTTGAGGTGACCAAGCCTTTTTAGGATGATATGAGTGTGGGGTATTAGATCATTGGTCTTGAAAGTATCTTGTACATAGCGAGAGACACTTGGCTTCTCGACTAGGCCTGTCAGCCCAGCCACCAATAGTTAGAGGTAGAGATCAGGATCAGGACCACAGGGGTGACCTGCAAGATTTAGAGACGACCAATAAGGGTCAAGGGATAATTAGTATAGTTCTAGAGGCAGCGGCAGACCTGGTAGTAGAGGCTATACCAAGGGAGAGACCATTAGGGTCACTTTTATGCGGCTCTAACATAGTCAGAGGCCAATGCGTTAGGCGATGTTATCACAGGTATAACTATTTTATGTCAGCAACTAGCATCAACTTTATTTGATACCGAGTCTATATATTCCTATGTATCTATATATTTTGCTTATTATTTAGGGATAATCTTCGAGCCTCTATCAGTACCACTTCATGTCTCAACTCCGATAGGAGATTCTGTAGTAATGGATGAAATGTGTAGGTCATGTACAGTTACTATTTAGGGGTAGGACACCCGGGAAGATTTGATATTGCTTGACATGCTAGATTTTGATATTATACTAAGTATGGACTAGTTAGCTCCTTATCATGTAGTGCTAGATTGTTATGCAAAGACTATTACCTTAGCCATGCTAGTTTGCCTCTAGTAGTGTTGCAGGGATCTATTAGACGTGCACTAGTGGTTGTATCTCCTATGTCCAAGCCTAAAGGTTGATTTCTACTGGGTATTTAGCATATTTGGCCCATGTCTGTGATGTTTCAGCTGAGGACCCTTCTATTAATTCAGTTTTAATGGTTATGAGTTTCCAAAAATGTTTTTTGCTGAGCTATTAAGGTTGTCTCTATAGCGTGATGTTGATTTTACCATCGATTTGGAACCGAGCACTAAGCCTATCTCTCTTGCTCCATATAAGATAGCCCTTGTTGAGCTTATAGATATTTATGTTCATCTATAGGGTCTTTTGGATCAGGACTTTATTCGATTAAGTGTGTCTCCCTAGGGTGCTCCTATTTTGTTTATTAAGAAAAATAAAGGGACTCTACGCATGTGTATTGATCACAGGCAACTAAATAAGGTGATGATGAAGAACCGTTATCCCTTGCCATGTATTGATGATTTATTTTATCAGTTACAGGGAGCCATTATGTTTTCCAAAATTGATTTGAGGTCAGGTTATCACTAGTTGAGAATCAAGGAAATAAATATTCCTAAGACAGCCTTTCGGACATGTTATGTCCATTATGAGTTCCTAATTTTGTCATTTGGGATGACTAATTCCCTTGCAACTTTTATGGATCTGATGACTCATATATTCAGGCCATATCTGGACTCCTTTATGATAGTTTTCAATAATGACATTCTGATATATTTCCAAAGTCATGCTATTGCATAGGAGTGGGGGTTTACCCTCTGCGTATCCAAAGGGTAGGGACTGGGGTTCCCCTTGTCATAAAAAATATATTCCTAGAGCTATGAGCAGCATGCTCAGCACTTAAGGACTGTAATTCGAACATTGAGAGATCACTAGCTTTATGCCAAGTTTTCTAAATATGAGTTCTTGTTAGAATCCATAGCATTTTTGGGGCATATGGCGTCCAAAGATGATATTATGGTGGATCCAGCTAAGATTGAGGTTATTCATAGTTGGTCTAGGCCCACATATGTTACTGAGGTTAGGAGTTTTATCAGTTTAGCTAGGTACTAAAAATGGTTTATTAAGGGATTTTCTACTATCTCTGTATCGCTGAATCGATTGACTCGCCAAGGGATTATGTTTGTGTGGTCTAAGAAGTATGAGTTCAACTTCTAGAGGCTTAAAAAGTTACTGACAATAACTCCTATTCTAACTCTTCCAATTAACGACGAGGGATTTAGTATACTGTGATGCCTCCAAGATTTGTCTGGGATGTGTGTTGATGCAGCGAGGTCAAGTTATTAGTTACGTTTTTAGACAATTATGGCCTCATGAGCGAAACTACCCTACTCATGATTTAGAGTTGGCAGTGGTAATTTTTACACTCAAGATATGGCAGCACTACTTATATAGGGTCCATTGTGAGATTTATACTAATTATCACATACTACAGTATATTATGAGTTAGTGAGATTTAAATTCTAGGTAGAGATGATAGATTGAGTTACTAGTTAATTATGATCTCTCCATTTTGTACCATTCGGGCAAGGGTAACTTAGTGGCGGATGTCTTGAGCTAGAAGGCAATCAACATGGGTAGCTTAGCTTATTTGCCTACGTTGGAGCGACCTTTGGCTTTGGACATTCAATCCTTGCCATAGGTTGGTGTGATTAGATATATCAGGCTATGGATCGGTGTTAGCATATGTTAGGGCTCAGTTTTCCCTATTTGATTATATATGTGCCAGATAGTACGAGGATGAGGTGTTAGTGACTCTTAGAGATCGGGTGTTATAGGCTGGTAGTGGCTAGGCTACTATAGATTTAGATGGGGTCCTCAGATTTGATGGTTGATTTTGTGTTCCTAGAGTTGGGAATTTGATATAGTTGATTTTGCACGAGGCCCATGACTCCATATATTCCATCTACTAGGGCACAGTGAAGATGTATCAGGATTTGAGGTAGCATTATTGGTGGGATGATATGTGAAGTAACTGATTATGTATCCTGTTGTCTCAACTTTCAGTAGGTATAGGCTGAGCATAGAGACCCAGTGGAGAGTTGTAGAGATTACCCATTCTTGAGTGGAAGTAGGAATAGATTACCGTAGATTTTTTTATAAGGTTATCCCGTACTTCCAAGGGTATTGATAGTATTTGGATCATAGTCAATTGACTGACCAAGTCAGCTCATTTTATTCCAATTTGATCTTCTTTTAGTTTTGAGCAGTTAACCCATATATATATAGGAGATAGTCTCTCTTTATGGAGTACTGGTGTCCATTATATTGGATCGAGGTTTACACTTCACCTTTTGCTTCTAGAGACCTTTTTAGAGGAAGTTAGGTACCAGGGTTGACTTGAGTACAACATTTAATCTGTAGATTGATGGCTAGTTGGAGCATACTATCCAAGTCCTTGAGGATATGTTGCGGGCCTATGTGTTAGAGTTTGGTGGTCAGTTGGATCAGGTTTTACCTCTAGCAGAGTTTGCATATAATAATAGCTACCATTCCAATATTCAGATGGCACTGTTTGAGGCTTTATATGACAGACGTTGACTTACTTCTGTTGGGTGGCTTGAGTCCACAAAGCCCAGATCATACGGTACAAATTTGCTTCAATAGGTTTTATCCCGAGTCTGTGTGATCTAGGACAGGTTGAGAAAAGCCCAGAATTGGCACTAAAGTTATGTTGATCATAGACACCGATGTTTTGATATTAGTGACCAAGTGTTTCTGTAGGTATCGCCCTTAAAAGGGGTGATGAGATTTGACATAATAAATGTCAGTGGAAGTCATTGTGGATGTTGTTAAGGGATTTTCTGAAATTCTATGTTAAATATCTCATCACTTTTCTCCTAAATGTAAAGAGTTTGAAGGCCTATGACCCACCAAGTCGAAGTTCTGCAAGTCTGGTTTCTAACTCACAAAATAGTTCATTCATACGATCTCAGAATAGAAAGATATGCACATTTTCGTGAGACCACACAAGCAGGCACCTCAAACTTGACCCCTCTTAGCTTTAAGTCTATTTGGTTTTATAAACAGCCATCACCTTCATTTTATTCCTTTTTCACCTTCTAATACTCCCTGGTTACTTAGATTCTCAACTCGAAAGTTTAATGGAAATTACTCTAAGTCGTGAGCTCATCATCGTGGTATAATATTTCTTGTTAATTTAGGCTCTGATTGCTATTGCTTCAAGGAGGCAGATCTCTAAGCCTTTTTTCCAGCATTTTTGTAGAGGTAACATCCTTTTTACGACCTTTCTTCATAATTTTATGTCCTAGTGTCGCTTTTATGGATATCCAAGCCATATTGTGGTGTATTAGATATGGTGGTTGCGGATATCCCCTTTTTTCTTGGTTAGTTTTGGCTATTATTGCTTTTTATTATAGTGTTAAGATGCGGGAGATAGTGGAGGTGGTGATGTTATTTTGATAGAATAGTTGTCGCCTTTTTTTTATTTTTTGAAAAGAAATGTCTTATGTTATTGGGTTGTTTTACATTGTTTCGAGTATCAAATAAAGCCCTAATTTGAGATATAGGTTCGGGTAGAAATAAGTATTATTATACAGACTATGTTTTAATATTCGGATGTGGGCCCTATTTTCTCATTTTGGCCTTCGAGGTCAATTTACGTCTATTTCATATGATTTTAATGTCAAAATGACCGTATTGATGATGTGATTCTACTTCTGATAGTTTGGCAGTATTTTGAGATCGTTCGAAAGAGTAAAACACCTGCAGAGTGACCAGGAGCGCACGTGTTTGGCACTCGAGTAGGCTATTGCCTCCCTGTTGACTGAATTAAACATGTAAATATTGTTTGGGGTAGTACAAGGACTGAGTAGGGGATTGGTTTAATGTCATATATGTTGACATAATTGTACTGGCTAACTTATATGACTGCCTGGTTAGTTATGTGACATGTCGAGGACACTTGTGTTTAGTATCCGACTGCTATTGCATCCATGATTGTATGAGACTGACAAAATACTTCTTTGGCATGTTAAGGATAATTGTGACTGATATATTCACTATTTACTGTATTTGTGATTATCTGTCATTTGTTGAGCCTTAGTCTAGGCTTAGGCTAGTGATACCCTAGACCAATGTTGGTCAGGATCGCTAGGCTGCTATATTGTATTCAGTGTGACTTGAGTGGCGTATATCCTTGTAGATCGAACTAGAAGACTTGAGTTTGTAAAGTTGAGCCTGAGATAGGACGTGATGATATAGGGACCTTTATCGTATAATTAGCTAGCTATTTGGGAGCATTCCCGTGATAGGTTAAATTCTGCTCAGATATAAGGGGACTGATGATGTCACCTTGGAACCTAGAGCAAGGTTTCATACAATTAAAGGCCAGGGCCTTTCCTATTAATGGTTACCTATTCTCCCATTAGAAAATTTGTAAAAAAGGATAAGTCATATTTTGTATACCCCTAGTTAAAGGTTGTATAGTAGCGGTTATACCGTTACAGTAAAGGCTATACAGTTAAAGGTGATGCTAATGGAGGGCATATTGGACTATTCTGGGCCTAAGGGCCAAGTCAAACCTTTGTCCACGTCTGACCTTATCCTAGTAGAGGCTAAGGCATAGCCTAGGTTATAGGCCAGATCATACCCTAAGTTAAAGGCCAGGTTGTAGTCTGGGTTAGAGGCTAGGACGGGGGTATACAGTTTAGGTTAAAGGTCCAATTAGGTGGTTCTATTAGAGTTGTGGTTATGCATATATGATTGGGTTATGAGCTCAATTCAGACTTAACACCCCGAACCCCACACCTATTCCCCCTGTTATTGTGCATGTGTGTACCTTTTGGGCTTGTGGGGGACCCGGTTGGCATACATGCATAGATAGTACGGCCTTATACCCACGTACATCACTACACAACCATCCAATCTCTGGTTTCTTCTATATTCGCCGGCATATGTACTTGGTTCTTGTGATTAGACACTTGTGCATTTATATTTTTGTTTATTCCTACTTTATTTACTATTCTTACTCAGTCAGCCTATGATGCCTACTAGGTACCATACTTCTGGTACTCACCCGTACTTTCTGCATCTTTTTTGTGACGCAGGTCCTAGCACGAGCCAACAATGTTGATTCCTCCTGTGGTAACTATCATATTTGGAGATTGGTGGTAAGCATTAGGCATCATTGGATCCTTCCAGTCTCCATCCATATGAGTTGTTGTCTTTTGTTATTCGAGACTTGCCTTGCATATGATTTTGGTTGTATATATATATACTATGGCTTAGTACATTGTATCTTGTCTATAGTGGTTCTGTATAGGTGACTTCCATTTGAGTATGAACATGAGTAATCAGATGTTCATTTCTTATCCCAATTGATAAACAATAATCATCAAAAACTTAGGATATAAATTTTCCAGCATTATCGAGGCGAATAGCCTTAATAGGATAATCTGGGAATTACACCCTTAACCTTATTATTTGTGCCAATAACTTCGCAAATGCCAGGTTGTGAGATGATAAGAGGCACACATGAGACCACCTTGATGATGCATCTATTAGGACCATAAAATATCTGAACAATCCACTAGGTGGATGAATATGTCCATATATATCCCCGTGTATACGTTCTGAGAATTTGGAGGATTCGATGTCAACCTTCAGGGTTGATGGCTTGACAATTAATTTGCCTTGATAACAAGCAACACATGAAAATTCATCATTAGTAAGAATCTTCAGGTTCTTTAATGGATGTTCAGTTGAATTTTCAAGAATTCGTCTCATCATTATTGATCTAGGATGACCTATTTGGTCATGGCATAACACAAATGTATTTAAATCAGTAAACTTCTGATTTACGATTGAATGTGCTTCAATTGTACTAATTTCTACATAATGTAGGGCAGAAGATAAGGTTGACAATTTCTCCAAAATATATTTTTGGCCTGAGACACTCTTGGTTATATCGAGATATTCAATATTCATTTCATTTATTGTCTCGACTTGATATCCATTTTGGTGGATATCTTTGAAACTTAACAAGTTTCTTGGGGATTTAGAAAAGAAAAGTGCATCTTCTATAATAACTTTTTTCCCCTTAGGCAAAAATATAATAGCTCTTTCGGAGCCTTCATTCAATTTTGAATTACCAGAATTGTACCAATATTTGCTTTTCGTCTACGCAAGTAAGAAAAGTATTTCTAATATTTGAAAATGACATTAGTTGTTCCAGTATCAATTACACAAATATCCTTAGGATTCATCATTGATCCAAACAAAATTTGAGGCATATCCATATTTTCTTCAAAAACAAAATAAACTAAACATTTCTATTAAATAGAGTCATTATACATACTTTATTTATTTACAAGAACTAAAGAAATATAAACATACCGACTAGCACAAATAAGCAAAAAAGAAAATTATTTAACCTATAGAGAGCTCATCACCGATCATTTCTCCCTCTGGGAGATCAAGAAAGTTAGCTACATCCAAATGTATGGGCTTAACATTATCTTCAAAGATAAAGTTTGCTTCTGAATTATTATCACCCCTTTTTAAGGATGCTTGATAGAGTTGAACCAAACACTTTGACGATCGACAAGTACATGCCCAGTGCCCCGTTCCTCCACATCTATGACATACACTTTCTGAAATTTTCTTTTAAGTAGGTTCCTATTTTTCACATTTTCTTTTATATTGTCGGTCAGTTTTCGGTGCTAGACGACCATCATGATTATAGTTTCTTTTTTTACCACGGCCACAGTCACGACTAGGGTCAGGACCTTTTTCTTGTTGGTGATAATTTGCCTAATTCACTTTAGGGAGTGACATAGAACCAACAGGTCGACTTTCATGATTTTTCATTAATAGGTCATTATATTGTTCAACAATAAAAAGGTGTGAAAGTAATTTAGAACATTTTTTAAAGCTCATCTCCCGATATTGCTGCTGTAGGAGCTTGTTTGCGGGAGAAAACGTGGAGTACATTTTTTCAAGCTTATCATGTTCAGTGATATCTTCTTCGCATAAATTTAATTGTGATATAGTTCTATACATGGAAGAATTATATTCACTTATGCTTTTAAAGTCTTGTAACCTCAAATTAAACCAATCATGATGTGCTTGTGGAAGGATGACCAACCTCAGGTGGTCATATCTATCTTTTAGATTATTCCACAACATAAGAGGATCTTTCAGAGTGAGATATTGCATTTTCAACCCCTTTTCAAGATGAAGGCGAAAAAATATCATAGCTTTGGCACGATCTTGGTTGGATGACTGATTATTATTTTTTATGGCGTCTACCACATCCATTGCATCTAGGTGGATTTCAACATCTAGTGCCCATGATGAGTAACCTTTGCCTGATATATCCAGGGCAACAAGTTCAAGTTTAGAAATATTAGACATTTCAGAAAAATAAAATCTCTACCTCGTTTTGCCTATTTAAAGTGGCTTGAAATGAACAGAGCTTTGTACTGATAGCGTGTTGTGAAATGAAAATCAAATACTAAAATTAGTATTACCAAAATAGAGTTAAAACAAAAACAGTAAAAGAGATATGAATATATATAGATTTTCTTTTACTTGTTCATCTATTTATTTTCATATCATTCTTCATATGGTTTACATACAACTGTATGCCCTTTTATAGGCATAAGGAAAAAGGGAAGAAAAAAGAGAAAACACAATTTAGTGAAAGATTACTAAATAAAAAGATTATCACTAAATAAGAAAAAAGAAAAAAACATAATTTAGTGAAAGATTACTGTATAAAAAGATTATCACTAAATAAGAAAATAAGAAAAAAAACAAAAAGGTGAAAACACAATTTAATGAAAGGTAAATAAAAAGATTATCACTAATTGGACTTTCACTTTAACTATTTTATAACAAAACTATCATCGTGCTGAAAGATTTTCTTTTCTTTATAAAAAAAAAGAAGAAAAAAATGGTAATTTTGCATTACTCAGAGAGCGCGTGTTAGCTTTGAGCAGAGGGAACCCTAATGTAGAATCTCTCATTTGCCTCTTCTGTTTCATCATATATTCTCATCATCTTCCCACTATTCAGCATCTCTCTACATTAAATTCAGGTACAACTTTTCTCATCTTTTGCTGATTTTTCTGTTTATGTAGTTTATGCATTTTGATTCGTTTTTTGTTTATCTTGTCACTGTTCATAACTGGAAAATACATCTGTTTCCTATGCCTCTTCGGACCTTTACCTTGTATATGCGAGTTTTGAACATTGGAATTGTAATAACAAGAACTCTCCTACCCACTACTTTCTATGCTGAGTATAGATTTATGTGTAAAATTATACCAAAGTTGCAATAAAATAGTAGGTGCGAACCACCCTTCAGGGTGACCCCGTGATTTGGGCTTGAGACGTCCATGTTGGAAGTCTCAAGTTCAAAATTCCTTGCTAGTTAAAACAAGAGGTTTGCCTTTGGGTCGAGTTTGTCGCGCCGGACTTGCCTAGTGGTTACCTCTCCTACGTGGTTTGCGAGTTATTGCATAAGAACAGGGGTTTATCCTGTGCACACTCAAGGGTAACGGCTGCGGGTTACCCTTGTTATTAAAAAATAAAAAAGTAGGTGTGAATCCATTACTTTAACAACATATAATGGGAACAATAAAATTCTTAAAAGTTGAACTGATAGAGCTAAAATTCTGAATCTTCCTCCGCAGCAAGGGGTTGACTCGAGTTGGCGAGTTGCCAAGGGGGGAAGTTGCAAAAAACAACTGTTGCCCCATGGGGAGGGAGGGAGGGAAGGGGAAGAGGGAGGTTTACTCAATTCCAACAACAACAACCGAAAATAAAAAAATGACGGATTAACAATCTGGATAGCCAAATTTAACCATCCAAGTGCTGTTACAGTATTTGCAGTGATCACGTCAGTTTGTTACTAATTTATGTTCTTAGGATTTTTATGTTAAGCATTTGTTCTGATTCCCATTCCTTACATTTGATAAGGAAAAGGAAATGCAAAAGTTTAAGCTCATTCTTTGAGTCCTTGTACCTGCTGATAGAGTTGGAGCTTTTCTTAAATGTGTTCTTCATTTGAAAATGACTGTCTATTCTAGCTGAAATATGTACCTTCCTCATATCATTTGCCCACTTTTAACATGCAAATGTGACCGGAAGATTATGTTTTCTTATCAATCTAACATTCTCTCTTTTGCTTTGAGCTTGACAGTCTGTTTTCTGGTATCATGGGAGAACAGAATCAGCCAAATGCCCTAGAAACACAATGGGCATTTCTTGGAAGGACAGATGATTCTTATTATCTACCGGTCCATGAATGTAACAAGCAATACATGGCTGGAGTTAGAAGTGATGGGATCCATTATTTTCCTGTGCCTTCACCTCTGTGGATCCATGACCAGCAAACACCAGATAATTATGTAGAATATCTTGCAGAGAATGTGGTCTCTGAGGTTCAAGTAGATGCTTCGGCTGAAGCTTCTGGTTTGAGACTAGTCGAGGGCTCTGCTGACATGATTCCTCAGGAGGTATGACCTTTTATCTCTAAGCTTAGCCAATAAAACTGACAGTCAAGTGTTTTATCAGATATGAGATTAAACTTTTGGGGAGCTATGTTCTGTTATCAAACCAAAAATTCCTTGCTTCACTGTGGTAACTGTTTAAATTCATCTCTAGCGGAAGAGTTGGAACTCTAACTCCTCTTTTTAGCAGATAAGATATCCGAGGCCTAATTATGAAGGGGTGCCACTCAACTGTTTAATTGGCTCAGAACATCCACGAGGTGCCTTGGTAATGTTGAGATTATTTTCGCTATCTGAACTTCAAAGTTAGAAAAAGAAAAAGGGAATTGTGACTATTTCGTGATAAAAAACCTTGCATACATGGATGGCAGACATGGGATCCACGAGGAGATGCCCGACATGCTTCTGGACCTTGCCCTGAAGTATCAGCTGCTGGGTCATCGTATCCTTCTAAAAGTTCTAGAAAAGTAAGAGCTGCATTATCTGATCGGGTAAGCCTAAATCCTTCATAATGCATGAGCAGTATTGTGGGGTGGGTGGTGCTGACAGGAAACTTCCCAAACCCCCGTCGGCTCCTGAATCATCAGTATGTCTGTTGCTGTATGAAAACATTAGGGGATTGATTATCTTCTTCTTGTATATACAGACTGCCCTATCCACCACAATTTGATGTTAATGCAGTTATTTCTTTCTCTTCAATTTATGGTAAAAGACCGTTTAAATCATTGTTATTCGTGCATGATCATGATTATGAGTTCTTCAAGAACTTTTATCAAGATGTGCTCTCTTTGTAAGAGTTGGTGCAAATTTTATTAGGATTTTTCCAATAGTAAAGCCTAGATATTCATTATCACGTGTTGCAAATGTAATTAGAAGTTACTATTTTGTATGGCGGGTTAACTCAATGCTGAGCTTCAGCCCTTCTATATATGTAGTATTTATTTGTCAAAATATTAGTGTTGTATTCCATTATGTGCTTTGGAGTCTTTACTTGGAAGTTTAGATACTCTCTCTTTGCTTATGATCTTCCTTATTTTCTGAATGTGTTGGGTGAATTAATTCATCCTTCCTTGATAAACAGCGGAAGCCAACACTGTCTCTGTCACAGCTAACATCCTGCTATGCTACATGTGTGTATCATGATAGAGTAATTATGTTTAACAAAATGTGTACATATGAATGTATTCATATTCATATGGAGTTAACTGTTGTGAGTATGTAAATCTAAAACTATTCCGAAAGGTAAGTGGGAAGAAAGGAACAATTTTTTTGGTGGATTAATGGAGATGATCATATTAGAGAGTGGATAGGGGGTTAATATAGGCTTTGGGCGTGTTAGGTATAATTTGGTGATTCAGGAAAGGAGGGTAGAATAATGGGAGTGACAGGGGATTAATGTAGAGGGTGATGGAATATTGATAGGCAGGTATGGCGGGACTAGGAAAGAGAAGGAACTGCGGGATGGGATATGTAAAAAGAGGAATTGCTAAAATTAGGTTGGGGATAACAAGGGTGCACAGTGATGAGGGTGATCGGTTGGGACAGGGGAGAGGAGGGTGTGGGAGGGAGAAGGGTTGGCCCAGCTAGGGAGGGTAGGGTAGCATGAGGGTGGAATATGGTATTTGGTTGAATGATGTGAAGCAAATCTTTGCCTACATTATGTTGACGGTAAAATTGTGACGAAGAGGCTTGTGCTTATACCTCAGCTATTTAACAGTCTTACTAATGGATGTTAATGGCAAGGAAGGTCTTGGTAATGAAAAATCAATGTTGAGAAGAGGTCCTTTGGTATTTCTCAAAACCAGAAGAAAAGTCCACTTTATTAACAGTACTAGAGGTATTAATTCCCCTGCATTATAAGTGTTCAAATATGTTTTCTCTTTATTATGTTCTATATAATTCTTAGCATGCAGAATATATGATCAGAACATAATATGACTCCCTAAGTAGTAAAGTTTGATAGTTCTTCAGACTATTTCCCTCTTCTGCTTCTCCTCCGTGTTTATGGAATTGTCAATAAAATTTGGAAGCTTAAACTTCAGTCATCACATGGTAATATCGTTTAGCTGATGCCTAAGTATAGCTGGTTTTGGATACAGCATCGCAGGATGAAAATTGCTGAAAGAATAGATGCATTGGGAGAACTATTACCATGCTCTAAACAGGTAACACGTCTTATTGGCATTTGTTTTGTGCATATTGCATAGCTATTCAAAGTACAAGATATGCAGATGTTGTAAAAGTTATGTATGTGAAGGTAGAATTCAAAAAGTAGGAGGGCAGAGGGGGATGGTACCCGAGGATTTCTCAGTTATAAAATAAAAGGGGGTAGGAGAACACATAATTAGTTCTGGTATTATCTATTCATTATATAATTTTCTGCTTCCTAAAGAGTGGGTGAAACAGTAGTTTTATTGTGGTTTGCAGGGTGGAAAAGCATCGCAAATGGATGAAATTATTGATCATATCAAATATTTGCAGTTCCAGATGAAGGTACATACATGTTCTTATATTATATCCTTGGCATAAAACAAGCTTACCTGTATATACTGTGGATACAGAACTTTTCTGTTATTTAAGTGGTCAATAAGATATCTGAATGCCTGAACGTTTTTAATTTGGCTATTTAGCCTTATTAACAACATATCAAGTTTAGTTCCACAGAGTGGGGATTGGGGATGGTAGAATATATGCAGAGACCTTACCTCTATGGCTCTTCCTCAGAGATGAGGCAAAGAGGTTGTGTCCGATAGACGCTTGGCTCAAGACAAAAACGGTTTAGGAAAAAAACTATTTGGCCTTATTAATGCCAGAACAATTTTGTCTTGTGTTTGATATGAATCTTGCGTTTCTGCCTGACAAAGACTTGAACGAGCCATAGGCAAAATTGCAAATTAAGAGCCAAATTGCCATACCATGTGTTAGAATAGGAATAGGAATGTGTAGTCCTATTTAGAATTAGAATAGTAGTATGTTATTTCCTAGTTGAAATTGGATTATATTGTAGTATCTATAAATAGGGTCTTTATGTAGTAATGTAAGTACACAATTCAATAATATTTTTTCTTCAATATTTCTCGCACCATGTAATTCTTATGCCACTCTTCTATATATTACTTGAAAATTTTGTCTATGAGAATATGAAACTAAACAATCTGTCAGTTTCTTTTTTAAAGAGATTTAATTAAGACCATTATTGCTGAACTTTATCGGGTGATGATATCTTCAAGATAACCTTCTGTTTGTTTGAAATGAAAAACTTAAGCTTTCTTTGCAAGGAGGCAATGACTAGTTAACCTAATAAACTGGATGTATTTTCAATCTAGCTCAATTATTCTTTCATTTTAAAGAGGGACTTCGGAAAATAATTTGGATTTCCTAGTCTTTAGTAACCATCAACCTAGGTGGTCTAGAGAAAAGCAGCAATTTGTATTATTACTACTAAAAAAAAACATGTGCCTGTCCAGTAAATATGGAACCGAAGACCTAGTGCTAGCCCATAACTTTCTTTCGAGAACTGTTGTGCATATTCTAATTATCTTTCAGAAAAATGTGGATAGCTGAAGACATATTGCTAGCCCATAACTTTCCTTCGAGAACTGTTGCGTAAAGCAGCACTTTCTTGGCAGAGTTTTAGGCGGCAAGAGACTTTAGGGCTTGTTGGAGCTTCTGAGCATAACGAATCGAAGCCGAAGATGGATGTGCATATTCTAGTCATCTTTCAGAAAAATGTGGTTAACCTCTTCTTATGCTGGATAATTCCGCAGCATGCTATAGAAAAACTTCACCGTCATCATCCTTCTCATTGAGCTTTGAACATATCAGGGCTCCTAAAGTGCTTTGTTTCTTAAGCATACATAACATAATGGTTTTCACCGGATGATATAGTTGTTGCTCATAAATGTATAAGCCTATATAGAGTGTTTTTCTTGTATAATTTTCCAATTCTCTTAATTAGTTTTAGTATATTTACAAGTTTAGACAGTTCTGTTTTTTCAGGAGTTTATAGTTGCTTACAGTTTCAGTGTAATTCTTGAACCCAGTAGTTCAATTGTTTGGATAAATGGATTAACTGGTGATCTATTTCAGTGCCTCTAGGTAATTAATAATGCCACTATTAAATATTGAGGCACCACTGTTGAATAGCTGCTTGCTTGCTTCTATTGTTCTATACCTTGTATCATCCTTCAGGTCTTCAAGAACTCTATTCAATGTAGTTTTATATTTCCTTGTTATGGTTGTCTTTTTACATCAAGTTTTATACTGTTTTTTAATCTTTTCAGCATCTTGTAATTAACTAATCCTGCTGAAGACTTATGGGAACTTAATCCTGGTTGTGCAGGATCTCAGTCGGAGCAGATTGGGTGGCGAACCTACTGCCATCCCGTTTGTATTTCTTGAAGTAACACCATTCATGATCCAATATAGCAATTAAATTACTAATCAAACTTTTGGAGTCTTTTTTTATACGTAACCTAATTATCGGAGAATGTAATAGGTTCTGACTTATTTGCAGGGGTTTGGCCATTGTATTCTTGATGAACAACAGATTGAATCTCTCGAAGACACAATGGGCAAGTTACTGGAAGTGAATCCTTCAATGACAACCCAATTGCTGGAGAGTAAGGGCCTATTTTTGATGCCTATGGCTCTGGCAGAAGGACTGCATCATCGTGAGTAGAAACCATAAAAACAGGTCTACATCTAGGGCAAAGAATTCTGGAAGTGGTAAAGTTCAAGAAGATTTATCTTTGTACAGTTCTGCTCTGTTAAAATCTTAACTCTAGCTTCAACCAATACTATCAAATAGGTGCTCATTATCTGCTTTATCTATTTTTAGCCATCAAACGAAAAGGATCTTTAAATTTTCTTAGCAAGGGACCAGTGAATTACTTAAGCCTATCCCTCGACAAATTGTACTCGACATCATCTTATGCAAAGTAAATTTAACCCTCTGATGTTTTCTTTCGTGTTCTTGGATAAGCGTACATATTATTTCAAGGGTATAATTAAGCATTGTACTGCTATACTTCAGAGGACACTCTTTTGTAATGTCTTCGAAATTTGCACGGTTAGCAAGAAAAGTCCGCTTCATACTTTCAAGAACAACATACCAAGTAGAATCTCACAAGTGGGGTTTGGGGAGGGTAAAAATGTACGCAGATCTTATCACTACCTCATAAAGGTAGAGAGGTTGTTTCTGGGAAACTCTCGTCTCAAAAACCCATAATCAGAATAAATTAGATACGACAACGAAGAAAGGAAAGGAAAAACAAGGAAGAACGACTAATAACGAAAATAATGATAGAAGGTAGATACAATAAATTTAACAAATATAAGACGGATAATGACACCACAGGATAATAAAGACTGGATTAAACCTACTAATCTATCCCTAGTAGCCTGCTACTCTAATACGCGTCCTCCACTCTTTTTTATCTATGGTCATGTCCTCGGTGAGATCAAGTGTCGTCATAACTTGTCTGATCACTTCCCCCCAATACTTCTTCGGTCTACCTCTACTCCTCCATGTAGCCCCTAAATCCAACCTCTCGCACCTTCTAACAGGAGCATCGATACTCCTCCTTTGCACATGTCTGTATTAATAGTTTTTTTTTTTCTAATTTGTGTCTACTTTTCCCAAAATCACTGTTGCTTATCGAATGAAATTGACATCAATGCTGCTATTAGCTCTTAGGTCAATATTTTTCTTTGTTCTAATGTCACATTTTGATCGAGAATCACTGCGCGATTTGGTACCAAGGGACTAACAATTAACAATTGTCTCTTGAACGTTAGTATTAGGAGGATGATGATGACAAATTAATGATGCCACATGATCTTGAACGCCAATTGGAGAGGAGTAAATGATCAAAATTATTACAAATAAAAATAGAAAAAATGGAGTTTTCAATTTTTCATTAGTAAATAAAAAAAAAAAAAGAACAACGAATGAACTTAAATGGAAAAAAAACTTCAATAAATGAGCTTCAATATAGTTCCTTCGTTTCTTCAAAAGTAATTTTTTTCGTAATGTCATTTTAGGATACTAGATTCGTTGCATGTGTACACCTAGGCTAGAATTACATAATACTGAGAAAAAAAATATTTATTCAATTAAAGTTAACTATTGGATAACAAATGTTACACTCACTATTAGTGCATATTCTTTTGCGATTGGTGAATGTGGATGGTTAAATCATCACTTATTAGCTCGAACTTATGACAACCAATGAAAGCATGCAATTACCAGTAAATAGTAGCTATACTATTTAAGCTAAGTATTGCATGATTAATTTTACATGAAAGAATACTGAATAATGTGAATGTTGAATGTGGATGGTCATAGTATCAGTTATTCTTTCAAACTTATAAAAATAAAAAGTAAATGATTATATATCACCGCAGATGCATTGCATGTATATGCTTAGTATCATAAAATACATCTTATTCTATAATAGTATATACAAAAATTATTGTAGCATAATTTTGAATAACTATTTTTACACGAAAGTATATGGTAGAGTCTCCTTCGCAAAATTGTGATCTTCGTGATTTCTATTGGCCTTCTTTTGTCACATTCTCACTGTAGTTTCTCCTTGCTCAACAATTATTGAGACTTCCTCTTCAATTTCATGTATCTCTTGAGCAATTAAACTCTTTGAATTTGCATTGAACCTATCAACTTTTACAAGAAAGCTGAAATATTCTTTTTATTTTCTCAACAACAATTTGTGTAGTCCTTACATTCTTCCTTCAAAAAGATTGGAAAGAATCTATATATTTAAAAAATCATGGTAAGAAGATATTTCTATATATTTTTCAATTAAAATAATTTCACTCATTGTAAAAGATGTTCTAACTAAGTTTCATACTTTTGTCGAGATTGACTCAATGTATTCGGTAATATTACAACCTATCAAATATTTATCACATAAAAAAGAATAACAAGGATATGTCAATCTCCATTACACACTTTGACCTTTGATTAAGCAATACCTATAAAATTGGGTGAAAAGAATGAATATCATGTTGTATAATGAAATGATTTTGAAACCTTTTCGCTGAATCTCACCTCATTTCAAAATCAACATTCTCTATATTACAGTTGCCATAATTGTTGTATTTTCTATAACGCCCACTTCTTTATTTATAATAACTATGTTTTTTTGTGTTGAACTTGTAATATGTATCCTGCACATCATGAAAATAAATACGTTAAATTATATTTTATATATATTAAAGGCCCTTCGTGTATTGTCAAATTGTTTGTTTTAGGTAGACCTACATTTTAGCAAGTAAGCCATCTAGAATATTGACTAACTTCACTTTTTTGGCTTTCTTTATTACCTTACTTAGTATTATCACAATCTAATTTTATTTGTTTTTATGATTTCACGCATGTATATCATGTAATGCTTGTAAAATGTCTTATCAATTTCTATTGAAGTTACAGTGAAACAAAAATCTATCTACAAAGATCTGTTATTTATATAATAATATAAAGGTGTAAATATAAGCATTTCGAAGCTAGCAGAAGATGTAGACATAAAGTGAGAATCCATTCACTTTTATTTCATTTTCAGGTACCCATTAATATCAAATATTAATCAACTGAATTTCAAAGAATCACAGAGTTCTATCCAGCGGCTTTTTTTTTTTTTTTAAAATCTAAAGTTGTGGTAGCAATTTGAAATTTTAAGACAGTTCTTTTAGATTTGTAATACGATTTATTTGATGTCTCATAAAGTATCTTATGCTAGCAACCTTTGAAATTGATAAGTCGTCAAAATGCAACTTTTACGACGCTTGAAACATGGGATTATAAGTTCTCAAGCATTGTTATTGCTTTGATGTGTGTTTTATGACGTTTTGCAGGAAAACAAGTAAGGCATAAAATTTTTGGACAAAGTACAGAAAATGAGCCAAAAAAGCATCAAAGTACGGTTACACGGAAGCCACCATGGGCCGTGAATCAGTTCACGGACCGTGGAAAGCTGTCGTGGACCTCACCTTGGAGCTGAAATTGAAGAAGAGTTGAAGGCAGGTTCCACAAACCCTTTCACGGGATGTGGAACCCTTCACAGACCATAAAATACACATGAGGAAGTTACGTAACTTTGATTTACCATCGAGAATTATTGAAAAGGCACAAGTGAAAGTTCACGAGACCCCCACGGGTAGGGGTAGGCGTTCAGTCGGTTCGGTCCGGTTTACGAAATTCGGTTCAGTTTTTCAGTTTTCGATTTAGTGAAAATGTCAATCCAAACCAAACTAAAATAAATTCGGTTTAGTTCGGTTTTTGCAATTTCGGTTCGGTTTATTTCGGTTTGGTTTTCGGTTTGTTAGATTAATTGAATAAATTTATTTTTAGTAGACTAAGAAACTAAGAATCCTTCACATAAAGAAAATTTCACTCCACTAATTAAATCTAGTTGCTTTCCAAATTCCAGATTAGCAACAACATTACAACATACATTCAATTACCCAAAAAATAGAAACTAGATTTAATTACAACATACATTACAACAGTCAACATACATTCACATAAAGAATCCACTAGATTTAATTAGTGGAGGAAAACTTCAGTTTGTAAATTGTAATGTTGTAAACGAACCATATGCCACAATACAACAGTCAACATACATTCAACATACATTTCTATGCACTACTGTCTACTGCAGTCTGCAGTTTTGAAGACCAACAAGGGCACAAGGCAACAATTCCTTCAGGCAGCAGTTTTGAAGACCAACAAGGCAACAAGGCAACAATTCCTTCAGGTAGAAAATAGAAACTATCAAACTACAAAATGAATTATTGATGCTGTAATGCACAACATAGCGCCACAGCCAGACGCCAGTCGGCAGTCTAGTCATCCACACCACATAGAAAATTCCAGATTAGCAACAAGCCACAAACATTGCACAGAGCCACAGACATTATCCATTCACTCATTCAACATTTCAGCTAGAATCAAGAGACGCAATTACATGACTATACCTTTAATCACTTGACGAGTCAACAATTGTCGAGATGGGAAAGCGAACTGTCAGAGAGTCGCCGTCGGACGTCGGTTGTCGCAAACTGTTAGAGAGTCGCCGTATGTTGTCATGAACTGTCAGAGAGTCGCCCTCGGTTGTCGCAAAGTGTCGCCGACTCGCCGTCGGCTGTCGCGTAGTCGCGTATACCAGCGCCGCACGACCGCAGACGGTAGACTGCAGTGAAGGCTGAAGAGTTAAGACTGAAGGAGAGTGAAGACGTACGTCGCCGTCGGTTGCTGCACGACCGCAGAGTCGGCAATCACAGACCTCTACAACTCTACTTGGTTTGAGAACTGAGAAGAGAAGTGTAGCTAGGTCTAACAAGTTAGGGATTTCACTATTTCAGTCGATTTGGGAATTGGGTATTTGGGGACACGAGGAAATAAAAGTATAAAATCAATTTGGAATTTCACTTTTCAGTATTTCTATAAATATAAATAAAATATTAATTTAATATTAATTAAAATTTGGTTTTTTGGTTTAATCGAATTTAAAATTTAAAAACTGAAAACCGAACCGAATTAATAGATTTTAAAATTTTTAAACCGAAACCGAAACTGAAAAATAAAAAAATTTAGTTCGGTCGATTTTTTCGGTTTGAACCAAATTATGCCCAGCCCTGCCCACGGGCTGTGGACAATACCACCGATCGTGGAAGTTCCTGTGAAATTGGAGTTGGGTCTATGCTGCCAAGGACTGTCAAAGACAAAGTTCACGGACCCTTTCACGGTCTATGAACCTCACCATGAGCCGTAGAGGCTACTTTGGAGGGGACTCACGGAGAAAAGTTCGAAGTCAAGTTTTAGGGACCTGTTCACGGTTTGTGAATTTTATCACGGTCCGTGAACTTTATCAAGACCCATGAAACAGGTCGTGGTCCATGTCGATTCTTGCTTTTTTTTATTTTGATTAGAATTATATTTTCAATGTATATAAATAGGTTTTTATTATTTTAATTATGCATTATTGACTACTGGAAACCCTTATACAACAAAAGAACATAGTTTATTGCGACATTAAACTTAAAAGTCTTCAATTTCATCATCTCTTTAAGATTTTGGCTTGTGATTTCTTCCAGTTTACATTGTAAGTGATTTAATTATGACTCTCTCATCTTTTTGTGAGTTATTTAATTTGAACATGCATAGCTAAACCCACAACTAGGATTGTGGGAACTATGACAATTCAATCTGGGACCCTCGTGGTTCCGAACTCGAGAAAGATCATTTAAACTAGTTTCAGACTCAAAAACTTAAAATATTCACGGAAGCTCTAAAAGTTACAACGAAGCCATTTCTCGTGTTAATTTTATCACTCGGAATCACTGGAACTGATAAAATATTTATACAAGCTCCCGAACTCAAATGTTGATCAAAGTCAAACCTATGATCCAAAATAAACTAGAAATGCAACTTTTGGCCTAAATTTTTTGTTTTAACTCCGAATTTAGTTTTGCATGTTCTCCTAGACCAGATTTAGCATTTCAAAACTGATGAAATCGACAAAATTAAATTTTGATACTCGAAACTCAAAATGACCTCAAAATATAAAATTTTTAACTTTAAGCCTTTGAAAACACTTTCTTTTGCAAAACTCTAACTTTTTACAAGATTTTCAAAATCTGACTTTTAGACTTGACCAAACATAACCCAAGACAACTTTTGAAAAGGGAAAAATAGTAATTAAGTTGAAAAAGCCAAAAATAATCTTTGAGGTTATTACATCATCCACTACTAAAAATAATGTTCGTCCTCGAACATGAGATAAGGGACATACCTGAAGGCTTAAACAACTGAGAGTATCGGGCCTGCATATCAGACTCTATCTGCCACGTAGCCTCTCCCTCGGGCCTATGACTCCACTGGACCTTCACTGAAGCAATCTCCTCAGTCCTCAATTTCCTCACTTGTCTATCCAAAATGGCCACTGGCTGCTCTTCATAAATCAAATCTGTGCTCAACTCAATTGAATCCACAGAAATCATATGAGACTCATCCGGGATGTAATATCGCAACATCAAAACATGGAAAATAGGATGGACTGAAGACAAGTTGGGTGGCAAGGTAAGTCTATAAGCCATCTCCCTCACTCTACAAGAATCTCAAAAGGATCAATAAACCTCGGACTTAGCTTGCCTTTCTTCTCGAACCTCATAACACCCTTCAAAGGCGAGACTGTCAACCAAATCATATCACAAACCGTGAACTCCAAGGGTCGAACTCGCCTATCGGCATAACTTTTTTGGTGACTCTGGGCTATCATCAATCTACTCTGAATAAATTATACTCGCTCAAGATCATCTCTCAACATGTCAACACCCATGCTCACCATCGCTACCGTGTCAAACCATCCAATGGGAGGTCTACACCTCCAGCCATACAAGACCTCAAAAAGAGATATCTGAATGCTGGAATGGTAACTGTTGTTGTAAGTAAACTCCGCTAAGGCCAAATACTGATCCCACCTAGCTCCAAAATCAATAACATAGGCTTGAAGAATATCCTTTAGTACCTGAATAGTCCTCTCGGACAGGCCATCAGTCTGGGGGTGAAAAGTTGTACTCAAATCCAAACGGGTACCCAAACCATGATGTAAAGCTCTCCAAAAGTATAAAGTAAACAACGAGCCCCAATCCGATATGATAGACACCGGGACCCCGTGAAGTCTTACTATATAAAGCTGGGCTAGTCTCTCTGCGGTATACCTCACTTTGACCAAAATTAAGTGCGCAAAATTGGTCAATCAATCCACCACTACCCAAATAGAGTCAAAACCCCTGACAATTGGAGGTAAGCCAATAACGAAGTCCATAGAAATGCGTTCCCACTTCCACTCAGGAATAAACATCCTCTGAAGCTCTCCACCTGACCTCAAATGCTCACACTTAACCTATTGATATGTCAGACACTTGGCACTGAACTCAACTATGTCTCTCTTCATACCAGGCCACCAGTAATGCTATCCTAAATCATGGTATATCTTTGTTGTTCATAGGTGAATGGAATATCTAGCACATTGTGCCTCCTCTAGTATCAACCAGGTCAAATCTCCTGCCTTAGGCACAGAAATACGACTCTCAATCCTCAAAACACCCTCAGAATCAAGCATTGCTTCCCTAGCTTCACCTCTAGTCACTTTTTCCTTAATAATACACAACTTCTCATCCTCAAACCGCCCCTCACGAATCTGATCCATCAAAGATGAGCAAGCCTTAATGAAAGCAAAAACTCCACCCCGCTTTAAAATCTCCAACATCACTAACCCATTAGCCAATCTCTAAATATCTCTAGCCATTGGTCGCTCCTTAACCCAGATAGCTGCTAGGCTTCCCATACTAGAATTCTTCCTACTCAATGCATCAACCACTAATTGGCCTTCCTGGGATGATAAAGAATAGTCAGGTCATAATCTTTCAGGAGCTCAATCCATCTTCTTAGTGTCAGATTTAGATCCTGCTGACTAAAGATATACTGAAGACTGCGATGGTCAGTAAAGATCTCACAATGGATTCCATAAAGGTAATGATGCCATAACTTTAACACGAACACAACCACAACTAACTCCAAATCATGGATGAGGTAGTTCTTCTCATGGACCTTCAACTGTCTAGAAGCATAAGCAATAACCTTCCTTTTCTGTATCAACACACCACTTAGCCCCACTCCCGAGGCATCATAATAGATTATGAAATCGACCCTCTCCTCTAACAATGTTAGAATAGGAGCTAAAGTCAATAATAACTTGAGATTTTGGAAGCTCTCCTCACACTCATCGGACCAATGGAACACTACATTCTTCTGAGTAAGTCTAATCAGTAGAGTTGCAATAGAGGAGAACCCTTGAACAAAACAGTGATAATAACCAGTCAAGCCCACAAAATTGTAAATCTCTGTAGTTGAGGTAGGCCTATTCCAACCACGAACGACCTCAATCTTCGCCAGATCAACTCAGATACCTTTCTTGGATACCACGTGCCCCAAGAATGCTACTGAACTCAACCAGAACAAGCCCTTGGAGAATTTTGCATACAACTTCTTCTCCCTAAGCCTCTGGAGCACGAATCTCAAATGTCTCACATAATTCTCCTCGATCTTGGAATAGACCAAAATATCATCAATGAACACAATCACGAATGAGTCTAGATATGGCCAAAACACCCCATTCATCAACTTCATAAATGCTACAGGGGCGTTAGTCAAACCAAATGACATAATAAGAAACTCCTAATGGCCATACCTGGGCCAAAAAGTTGTCTTGGGAATATCTGATGGATGAATACGGAGCTGATGATACCAAGACCTCAAGTCAATCTTAAAAAACAATGCAGGTCCCTGAAGCTAGTCAAAAAGATCATTAATACGAGGAAGAAGGTACTTGTTCTTGACAGTCACTTTGTTCAACTATCTATAATCAATACACACTCTCATAGACCCATCCTTCTTCTTAACATATAGAACTGGGGCACTATAACGACCCAACAATTCTCGAACTTCATAATGGTTGGTCAAGGTTAGTGTTGATCTCATCATGGTTAAATTTTGGTAGTCATGGGTTGTATTTAAGTGTTCGAGTGCAAAGGAATTATTTTGGAGGAAGGTTGTAAGACCGTTTAAGCAGCATGGACTTTGAAAATCCATATATCTTGGTATGAGGTGAACTGTGTGAGATATTATATATCAAATCGAATCTCTTTGAGTTATCTCCACAACACAACTAGTTGCACTCGATTCAGATTTTGAATTTGGAAGTTATGGCCTTTGCAGTGAGACTACCCATATGTGGAAGCATGCTTAAAAAAAAGATTCGGGATGGAGTCAAATGAGGGATCACGGATCGTTTGGTGGTTCACGGTCCGTGGTGTATCCTATGGGTGGTTCCATTGAGCTCCCTTGGTGCTTGGACCAAGCCCTAGACCAAGTGAAACTCCACGGACCACTTCACGGTCCGTGTGAGTCTTCACGGTCCGTGTGAGTCTTCACAGTCCGTGAGGGCTCCCGTAAAGTGTTCCAGTAAGCTCATCAAGTCTCAGGGATGGACTTCAGACTAAGTGATGCTCCACGGACCACTACACAGTCCGTGTGCAGCTACACAGTCTGTGATACCCCCCGTGAGTTAATCCAAAAAGTTCCCCGAGAGTTCAAGACAAAGTCGAGACCAAGTGAGGTCTCACAGATAGGTTCACGATGTAACATAGCAGAGGAGAACTCAAAAGTCCTTGATCAAGCCATCATATCATCATTACTCACATCATCGGTTTGGAAGTGCAGAAAAGTGAACATATAGCAAATATTTCTAGGGAGAATAGGGCTTTGGACTCAAGCTATGGGGATGTTGCCGAGAATGAGATGAACATGGATCACATAACACATAACAAGTATTTCTACGGGGCGGGTAAGTAGGACTCAAGCTATGGGGCATACCGGGTTAGGAGACTTTCCACATAAGCACATTACCAATATTCACAAGCCAATACATAATCGTAAGCATAATTGGAACATCGTATCAATAATCAAATCTCAATAGCCATAACATCTTAACAAATCATATTACAATGTGCAAGAGTTTAACATGTCCAACATAGCCTCTACATAAGATAGAACGGGGCCTCGAAATAATCCGGGCTCACCCTCAAGTCATAAAGTAAAGAAATAGAACAATACAAGAAAGATGGAAAGTAGCCATTGCCCTTGAATAAAAGGGCTCACCACAAACAAATAACTTCAAAGATGTCACTCATCATCCAACGGGAGATAGAGGTCGTCATCGGTTCCTACATGGTTAGAACATGTAGACAAGGAGTATGGGTTAACACATAATACGCACTAAGTATGTGGGCATGCAATGCATATGACATAATAATATGACCAAGTAATATGACAAGGGGACAAGTGATATGAAAGGAATGAACATAGCCAAAGATAAGTATATCATAACAATATGCCATGCCATGATGCATGAAATGCAACCTACGAATCATATCATAGAGGGGATGTGACCTTAACTGACAACAGAGGGAACCCGAGCAAGCTACTACTTGGAATCAGACTACTTGCCACGTAGATCCCTAATTACCCTTCAACAAGGGGAAACATAACAAGTCATCCCATCTAGGGAGAAATCCCATGTTGGCACATGGTTTGATGGAACGGAGTATGGACCCTTGGAGCTAGTCCACCCCGAATCCAATCCCTCGATACTAAGTCTCATCCCAGGGGAATACATATATAGATGCTAGCTTTTCAAAATGGAGGGTTTACATTCTTTCGAAACCATACATCTTTAGGCAACTATGTCATTATCAACTCCATATCCATACTTAGGTTAAAAAGCCAATAAGAATTTCCAAAACCATATCCATATCAATGAAATAGGAGTAGCTCATCTACATAGCTTATCATATCAAGCCTTCATAACATATCAAGATGGTGTAAGCACCCGTAATGCTCAAAGACCCATAACAAGAGACTATGTGATCAGAAGTCTTAACATATCATATCATAACAAGAGGGCCATGCCCTTAACAAGAATTTCATCATAACCATACTTCAATGCAT
>JBCEWC010002118.1:0-10268 GCA_038996855.1 Solanum aculeatissimum
TCTTAAATTAAATAAAGATTTAATTTTTGTATTTATTTTTTTAACTAATTTGTTTATTTAAAATTTAAATAAAATAGTTGTCTGTTAAGAAAAAAAAACGACTCTTCTGAAAGGACTCTTTCACAGACTATAAATACGATGAACTGCTGATATAGCGTATTTAATTGCATGCATATTTTAAGCTTTGTTGTATCATGACAGAACATTGTTTGTTAATTTCTAAAAGAATATACAAACAATTACTCTTGAAAATTAGTATTTTTTTACGCCTCAAAGCGTACAATTTCTTTTGCAAATTTTCTTAACATAAATAAATCATTATTTTTCAATTTTTGGTTTGGTATTGAAAGTAGAATTGACTATCAGTTTTTCATTCTTTCTAATATTTAATTTTATTAGAAGCCATATTAATTGAAATACTAAAAAGTTTTTTTTTACCCAAAAAACATCATTTTCTACTGTAAAAGAATAATTTAACTTTAAAATTTTCTTTTTATCCTTAATAAAATGATCACAAATGATCATACGGTTAGGGGCGGAGGCATCTAATTATTAGGGGTTTCATCCGAACCCCCTTTGACAGAAAATTATATTATTTATACATGATTAAATATATATATATATATATATATATATATATATATATTAGATATTGAACATCCTTTGACTAGTATGTATATTTATATTTTAGATTTTGAACTTCTTAATTAAATTTTTGGCTCCATCACTGTATACAGTGCTGTATAAACCATAAATTTCAAAAAAAATCTATTTTTTTTAATCTTTTTTTTTTATATATCAAATCCAATTGAAACAAAGAAAGTATTTATTAGTAGCAGAGTTATGACTGTCACAAACAACTCACTACCCCTTTTAGTAATTCACTTGTTCAACTATTTATATAAGTGTTCTTTGGGGGTGGCACAGTGACAGAGCTAAAATTTTGGATAAAGGGTTTCAAAATTTTAAAAAGTAGATACATGAATTAAGCAAAGGAGGTTCAACGTCTATTATTATATATATAAAAAAATATTTTTATTATATATAAATAGTATAATTTTTCATCGAATCTTGGCCACTGGCTGAGAGGGGGGTAAGGTGAAGAGGGTGTCATTCCCCACAGAAAAAGGCAATGCGGAGAAAAAGCTCTTTTTGTACACACTGCCATGATGTTGTTGATGATAAATGATGGATAATGCCTTCAATCTCCCACACCTAACAACAACAAAAAAAGAAAATTTATTAAAGATTTTTTCTTAAAAAAAAAGTAAACATAGACATTTAATATTTACGATATATATACATAAAAAAATAATTTTAATTTTGATAATGTAATTTTTTTTTGTTGAAAAAGATTAGAATGAGCCCCTTGATCCTACCTGGCTCCGCGCCCCCTTTCTTTGTCTCTCTCCCTTCTTTTATTAATTCCATATATGGTGAATCTTTTCTTTGTTCCCCATCTCTCTTTCTCTTAATTAGTAATTTTCTCTCTTGATGGAGAAGGAGAAGAAGAAGGAGAAGAATTGTGGTTGTTGGGCTGCTCTTAGGCTCAGTAATGTTATTGGAGGATCCTCTGATTCTAAACACTCTGCTAATTCTATTCCAAGAACTAGTCTTGTCTATGATGCAGGTATGTATGTATACCTTTCTATCTTGACGTTACTGGTAAAGTTGTTGTTGTTTGAATTGCGGAAACAGTCCCTTGTGTTGTGGCTCTTCTCCAGACTTTGCGCATAGAGGGAGCTTAGTGTTCTAGGCTGGTTTTTAATCTTTCAAGTTACTTGCTTAGTAATTATATATAGGCTTGATCTTTAAATCATGTGATTTTTGAGACGAGGGTTATCCGGAAACAGTCTCTATATTTTATCCTCCTCGACCGGACTTGTGGGATTTCACTGGGTATGTTGTTGTTGTTGATGATATTTAAATCATTTGTTGTCATGTGATGTTTGAATTGGGGAAACAGTCCCTTGTGGTGTGGCTCTTCTTCGGACTTTGTGCATAGAGGGAGCTTAGTGTGCTGGGCTGGTTTTTAATCTTTCAAGTTACTTGCTTAGTAATTATATATAGGTTTGATCTTTAAATCAATTGTTGTGATTTTTGAGACAAGGGTTATTCGGAAACAGTCTCTCTATCTCTATGAGATAGTGGTAAGGTCTTTATCCTCTTCATACTCGACTTGTGGGATTCCACTAGGTATGTTGTTGTTGTTGATGATTTTTAAATCATTTGTCAGTTTTCTATCTATATGAAATATTAGTATTGGATAGAGATGAGTTTAAATGGAACGACATGGACAACCAATAGTTGTTCAACTGATAACGGGGATGGAATATCGGTTGGATGGTTAAGACATACACCCTATCTCTAGAGATATATAAAGAAGGGCGTTAACTTTTTTGTATGTTGTATTTTCGGGTCATTTTGGTAGATAACGATGGAATTATTAGAGGCGATGCTCGTTTTATAAGGGCAGAATCGAAGTATACTGAAAAGGGCTACTTGTGATTCTGTTTATATTTGACTATACATTTTATCTTGTTGGTTTTCTTGTGTTTTTTGCTGGATTTCCCCTGCTTGATGGTCGTCTTTAAGATTAGACTATAACATGTAAAACAATCAAATCTCTCTATAACAACGTCATTTGTTCTGATAGTTTTTGGGTGCTATACGATAATGTTATTATAGAAAACATATTATATAACATGAAAAAAAAGTCGGTTCCAGGAAAAAGTTGGCCGTTATAATGAAATATTGTTATAGATGATGAATGTTATAGAGAGGTCCGCTTGTATGTCTGTTGAGAGATTGATGAAGTATTTACAATCCAAGTGCAGCCACAGAGACTCGTTACCTAAACGCTAGCAACCGCGAGATGTGTGTACCAGATGAAGCAAGAGTATCTACTGATACCCCTGCTGATCCACCAACACAGCCACCACCAGCAGAAGAAAACGAAGTACAGCGGCAGCTGCTTCAGTTTACATTTCATGAGCTAAAATCTGCAACGGGGAACTTCAGACCAGATAGCATTCTTGGTGAGGGTGGATTTGGATATGTATTCAAAGGCTGGATAGAGGAGAATGGGACAGCACCAGCAAAGCCCGGTTCTGGGATTACGGTTGCTGTCAAGAGCTTGAAACCGGATGGTCTTCAAGGCCATAGAGAATGGGTGGTTAGTACGTAGACTATCTGCTCGTGGTTAGTAGTAAAAAATGAGTCGAATAGCGTAAGCAAGACTTGTTAACATGGTATATGCAATTAATGTATAATCAAATGAATTTTTATGCAGGCAGAAGTAGACTTCCTTGGACAGCTTCATCATCCTAATCTTGTCAAGTTAATTGGATATTGTATCGAAGATGACCAAAGGCTTCTTGTTTATGAGTTCATGACTCGTGGAAGCCTCGAAAACCATCTTTTCAGAAGTGAGTTCTCTGATTTCTAGTTGTGAAATGTTTGGTCTTAATAACGCAAGCAAATTGATCTTTAGTGTTCATAGTTGAAAATGCATACCTGCAGAGTTCGTATTTGTTCTTAAAACGTGTCCTCGATAACATAGATATAACATATGCAGACCGCGAAAAACTAAATGCTCAGACGTAGCTTATTCTATCTAATATTTTACTTCTGTTGTTAAAAAAGCTATTGCTGATTGTCTGTTAAAACTGTTCAAGGGACGATACCTCTCCCATGGTCCAACAGGATAAAAATAGCACTTGGTGCAGCCAAAGGCTTAGCGTTTCTTCATGGAGGCTCCGAACCTGTCATCTATAGAGATTTCAAGACGTCAAATATCTTACTTGATTCGGTATGTGATCAGCAACATCTCAAATTATGTTGTCTAATACTTTACCATGGGATTCCAATGCTGATTTAAATTCTGCAGGAGTATAATGCTAAGCTTTCGGACTTTGGCCTTGCTAAAGCTGGTCCTCAAGGTGACAAAACACATGTTTCTACAAGAGTGGTAGGAACTTATGGATATGCTGCTCCGGAATATGTGATGACAGGTAGAACAACTCTCGTTAATATTCTTTACTTTGTATTAATCATAAGGAATCGATATCCTATGATTGTCCTGAATGTAAGATGCATATCTTAATCGGAAACATGGTCAAGATATTCTGAGTACATAGGTCTTCACTGTTGAATGGTGTGACCATCTCGTCTAAAAGCTAAAACTATTGAACGAACTCACTTTTATTTACTTGATTACGTAGTTCTCACAACATGCCCCCCTCACGTGCGGTCCTGATTCTTTTTCTTAGTCCTAGCACGTGGAGATTCTTTGTGATAATTGTGGCGTTAAGACTTGACGTCAGGACCTCTACATGTTCCGATACCATGTTAAAGTGTGTGACTATCTTATCTCAAAAGTTAAGCTTTCAGAGAGAGCACACTTTTATTTACCTATTTATATTCTGACAACATTCACGGCTTCTTGATCTAACAATGTTGACACATGATGAAAATTTGTCTTGTTTTTCATCAGGACATTTGACAGCAAAGAGCGATGTTTTCAGTTTTGGGGTTGTCCTGTTGGAGATTTTAACTGGTAGGAGGTCTATGGACAAAAAACGCCCGAGTGGAGAACAAAATCTTGTAGCATGGGCAAGGCCATATTTAGCTGACAAGAGAAAGTTCTATCAACTCGTGGACCCTCGTCTGGAGCTAAATTACTCCCTTAAAGGAGTGCAAAAGATCTCACAGCTTGCTTACATTTGCCTAAGCAGGGATCCTAAATCGCGTCCTTCCATGGATGAAGTTGTGAAGGCTCTTACTCCGCTACAAGACCTCAATGATCTCGCTGTATTATCAAATCATTCTCGGTTAACACAATCAGGAAGACGAAAGAAGAAGCTAGACGGAATGCAACAACTTAGCTACAATCATTCCAGGAGCATCAGAGGGTCTCCATTACACTCTGGTAGGCATCATTGTAAATAATGCATTTTTCGTTTTCTCTGAACCTAAATAGTAGGAAATGAAAGCCTCCAAACTAGATTTGGAAATTGAACAAACAAGAAGGCTTTATTATAATCTGTGTTTTGGAATTTGATGAGGCTATGAATAGAATTTGAGGAGGTAGTTCATTTTCCTCTTATCGAAAAGTGAAATTCGTAGAGCAGCATCCATAACTAACCACGCTGACATTTTTGACGTTTCTGACTTTCTTGGAGATATAACAATGTAATTGCAAAAACTCTATTTGTTGCTTGTGGATATTTAGCTCCACCCTTTGAACATGACAAAACTTTTTCCACCTTGTATTTTGAAAGGCGAGCCTTATAGTAACTGTTAAAGTTGTCACTGTTGTGAGTTGTGACCTATAGGTCACGGCTTCTAGTTGTGGAATCAACCACTGATGTTTGCATTAGGGTGATCCCCCTCACCCCCCCACCCCCCTTGAAAACACGGGATGTTTGGTGCCCTGAACTGCCTTTTTTATTCATTAGGTAGATTTCCAGGAAACAATCTCTCTATTTTTGCGTACATTCTACCCTCCTCAGACCCCACTTGTGGAATTCTACTGGGTATGTTGTTGTAGGTAGTTTTCCATCGTTTTTTTTAAGGTGGCTTGCCATACGACTCTTCTTAGTCGCCTTTTTTAGGATACATGTGAGAGTTAGAGAGCCTCTAGCTTTCGAGAACACTTACGATGCTTTTTATGACATGTTATTCAACAAAGGAATGAAACATAGCTCGAATAGAGCGGGGGTGCATGAATATAGATGATTCATATTGTCGATCCAGCTGATTAATATGCGATTTGGACATAGTCGATTTATTCATTGATTGACTCGATTCGATGTGTGTGCAAAGTAGAAATATTCCATGGCTCTAAGAAAACAAGACTCACTAGTAATGCAGAATTATTGTTTGCAGAATCTGCACTGTTTGACCTTTTGTTATACTTTTATAGATGACTTCATGGCCAAAAGAATACTTTTGATACAAATATTCATATACATCAAGAATAACTTTAATATATTCTTTTTACTCTTTCCAAGTACTCAAGCAACATGTTAGAATATAAATAATGAAACAACAAGCAAATATCTAGTGAAGGCGCTACGAGTTTATTCGTACTCAATATTTTTGGTTGAGACATGCAGAAGTATGAGATGAATAGTTTTTTGAAGAGCGAATTCGATCATATAGTCGTTTTGTTTGGTCAAACATGCACATTGAAAAGGGGTGCTAGTCAGCTCGGCAAAATTGTAACCCATCTCGTTGGTGATGTTGTCTGATTTGGGCTTAATCTCGCACGGCATTAAAACACATTACTAGTAGGTAAGACATGTTTGCTTATACACCCAACATTTTTTCTTGTGGTTGTTATATATACCCTCTCAATGGACTAGTATGCGTCCTCGCTGAGGTTTGCCACACAACATGGAGTTTTCCTAGACTCAACACTAAGGTTTGTCCCGCTTTATAGAATTTGCCTAAAACACTAAGGTTTGTCCCGCGTTATAGAATTTGCCTAAATTCAGTTGAACTTTGACCCACATCGACAAGGCTAACACATGAGTGACTCTGATACCATTTGTAACGATCCATCTCGCTATTGATATTATCCGCTTTGGGACTATGCTCACACGACTTTAAAATATGTAACTAGTAGGTAAAACCTGCTTGCTCATGTACCCAACATCTCTTTTGTATTTTGCTGATGTGAGACTTCTTATCTTAATACACTAAAATATATTTATATAAATTTTGATATTTTTTTAAACGTAATATCAATTTGTATATCATATTGTATACACGATTTATACACTAATATATGTTTGTATATAACATAGTACAAAAAAATAATGTAAACTAATTTATATACCATATTATATATCCATTCCATATATGTGTGTGTGTGTAACCTGATATGAAAAAAGATTTAAGTAAATTAGTTTGTATATTACATTATATACCAATTTTATACACTAATATATGTTGTATATAACATGATATAAACAAAGTAAATCAATTTGTATACTATATTATATAGTGATTCCATATAATACATAGTTGAATAAAATCAGTTTTCATACACATTAAATATACATCTTAATACTAAAAAAATCTAATAGATGTCTATATTCTTGGGCTCTTCCGAAAAGTAGATACAATTTTCACACCCGAGCCTGCAGTTGGTAGGTCAAATCCCTCTGTGCAAGTGATTGGGCATAGAGTGGAGCGAGCCCGGGGAGTTGAAAAATCCACGATTACACAAAAAAACTATTTTGCATAAGTTGAAAATTTTAGTATTGAAACAATAAATAGAGAATTTTCACATATTTTATTTTGCATAAGCTGAAAAAGTTTTTTTTTTCAAAAGTATATTTGAAATCTTGGTCAATCTCAATTGATGCTCCAATAGCCACAAAAAAAGTATTTTTAAAATTGACTAGTCAAACACAAATAATTATTATCCAAAATATTTTTTAGAAAAATACTTATGGTAAAAGCATATTTCGCAAAGGCATAATATATATATATATATATATATATATATATATATACACTCACTTAAATTTGGTCCAGCTAGTGAGTAAACATTCCAACTTTAATGGTGCACATCTAGACACCTCAACTTGGTCCCAATTCACAATTGAATACTCCAACGAAACACGAGATTACTCACAAACATCTGATGCTGACGTGACACAAATTTTAAAGATATCTACAGTATCATTTTGTAAATAGGAATGATAAACTAACACAGTAATTAAAGACGAGTTAAAGTGTCTAAATATGCATACTCAAAATTAAAACACTTATCAGTTGAGATCAAATTTAAAAAATATTCATTTACTTATTATCCCATTCAAAAAAATAAGCAAGTTTTATGAGTTTGACCAAAAGAAATTGATTTGAGAAAGTGAAATGCTTATGAAAACTACCACTTAGAGCACAAGTGCCTTTTGTGTTCTTCAAGGAGTTCAACATGCCTTCATTTAGGGAGAAAAAGGAAAGATAGATCTAGTGGTGACAACAATTCTAGTTTGTGGGGAGAGAAGTGGTTTCTTGTCTCCACAAGATGACAATTGGTGTGCTATGTATGATTGAAACACACTCATCAACAACAGTGGCAGAGTCAGAATTTTCGTTAAGAGGTTTAAAATTTAAGAAGTAGACACACGAACTAATCGAAAGGGGTTCAATATTTATTATATATATATTAAAAAAATATTTTTACCATATATAAATAGTATAATTTTTCACTGATGAACTTCCTAATTTCAATGTGGCTCTGCCACTACTCATCAACCACATCAATAATATCCTATAATTTAATCTATCGTGATGAAATAGATAAGATCTCTTCGTTATTAATCAGATATTTCAAAAGTAAAAAAGATTCTTGGTAGAAATTAGTTTTTCCTCATATTTGGACTTTACAAATGAAAACGTAAATCTGAATTGTTCAAAGGAATAAATTTCAGATATCAAATGATTAAATAAAAGAAATACCCTTAGTTTACTTCAAATTCCACTTTTTTGACACTTATTTTTTTTGCTTAAAATGGCAAGAAATTAACATTTCTAGGGATAGAGGAAGTTGACTTCTTATTTAATTCAAGAATGTTAATTTCATTTAGTCAAAGTTAGACACTTGACATTATTATAGCTCATGGCATGTGAAATAAATAAAAGAATATTATTTGTATTTCTTGTTGTAGAGAGCTTTATTAATTAGGTTAAGAAAGTATGTTTGCTTTGGCTTGTATTTTTTATATTAATAAATAAAAATAAACACAAACCAATATCTTTTTCATGTAAGGGTAATAATATGGCTTAATAAAAAAAATAAAATAGATAATATAATTTATTTTTTTTAAAAAGAAGAATATTATCAATGTATATAAATTGAATTCATACCTTATGGAAAATTTGCTTGTTCATTATTGACATGAAATTTCTTGCAAATGTTTGTACTTATTTATCGGTGCGGAAATGAATTACTCAAGTTTTTTTTTGGGTAAATTGATAATCCATGTAGAATTATCTAATTATAATTTGACCTATAAGTATATAAAGTAAATATTATTAATCCTAAAGCCCCCTTCAATATTTTACCGCTCTTTATATGACTTTATACATATTTATGAGTTGAATTTCTAACTAGTCTACTAGTTAACTAGTACATATCGTAATGGATGAGTCTTTACTTCTTGTATATAAGAAAATATATTTTGGTGTTGAAATATTTAGTTGTTATACGCGTGAACATTTGTTAAATAAATATTTAGTTCGTGCACCCTAAAAATTTTGATTTTCATGTATTTAATTTCTCACTTCTCACTATGATTTACAACTATAAATTATCATCTATAGTAGAGCTAGAAAAACTATTATGTTTGATGAGAAATCGAGATTGGTGAGTGAAATGAAAGAAGAGAGTATGAAATGATTGAACCAATACACCTGATAAATTATCAACCTGAGATCGAGTTAACCGCTATCGATCTTATTGATTGAATAGAGAATTACAATTGACTAATCATCAAAGCAAATGAGACCATAGTTGGGGATAAGTTATCATAACAGCGACTATATCCAGAAGACTGGAGATTTCAAGATCTAGATTCAAGAAAACAAACAAAGTTAGATTAGCGGGTCAATATTGTCAAATAAAATATTATTCCGTTCTTGTGACAAAAATAATAGATAAAATGTTAAAACTTCTTAATGGTCTCTAAGTTTAATATGAGATTATCAAATAATGTATTTATAGGATTACATATTTAGAAATTACCTATATAAGTATAAAATGTAAGTCGGTTCAAGTGGAATATAATTACGTAAGATCAATTTCTTGCGCACTTATGAAATCAGACAATGTTCATGGCAAAAACGAATAAAATAATACCAAAGACTGTTAAGAGTTGATTGTATCACTTATGAGATTGTCTAGGTATACACTAAAGTTTTTTCTTCTTCTGGATTAACAGTATACACCAAAGTTCAACGACTCAAAAATATCAAATCTATTGATTGACTTAGCTTTTAACACATAAAAAACTTTTAAAATAAACACACACATATATATATAAAATTAAAAATTAGATTATGGTATAATAAGTTTGGTGGTTGTGTTTTGGTAGTGGCACGCCTACGTACTTTTAATAGCTCCAAATTATGAAAAAGATGCAAAGGGTGGTGTGGTGGGGATGTTGATTTTGGCTTTTTGAGAATTCCAAAAATTATCAAATAAAGTTACAAGTAGAATAAAGGGGGGGGGGGGGGGGGGGTGGGAAAAT